>NJRL01000344.1:36273-106158 GCA_003063815.1 Aphaenogaster rudis | reverse complement strand
CTAACCATCAGATGGCACATCTTACGAAATTCTATGGAGAATCGATCGTAAAAATATCACGGCACTTCTCTCGCGTGTTTTGCTAGGAGTGAGTATCAGTACGGATAATTACGTAATTATTTCATGATTTTGACATTGTCTTGTGTTTTACTCAAACGTTAAGGAATTTAACTTCGGAATATTGAAAAACGTTTTAAAGAATATTTGTTACTACACGAGATTTTGGTTATGTTCCATTAAATGTGTCACAGTTGTAATAAATACGAATTTTTCCAGCCAGACCTTGGCCAACATGGGGAAGCAGTTTGGAAACCTTGCCAAAATCAATGGCATCGTCTACTTTCGACTCAGTCCATACGAGCAAAAAGCCTTCAAAGGAATGATCTCCGAAGGTGTACCAAACACGATTCGCCGCTTTCAGTCTAGCGTATTCCGCGTTGCACCTTGTAAGCATCTTGTATTCAGTCGTTACATATTTAATAGTCATACTTATTCATAATCAAGTCACATTTCGTAATAATTTAACGCTTTAATGGATAATTCTTTTTTTCTGCAGTCTTCATGATTTCCTATTTGCTCATGAATTGGGCAAAGGAGAAGAATAATGCTCTTTCTCGCAAAAATCCCAAGGACTACGAAAATGATACGTGAACGATGGGTGAATAAATTTCTAGTTAACGACACTTAGTTTTTATCGTGAAATACCAATTAATCTTGTCTTCGACTCTGAAGTAAAGAAATCGATAATATTGCGTGGGAATTAATATATGTATACTAGAGATATTTTGGATGTCTACATAAACTCGTTGCTTTCCTCTTATATAGGATGTTTAAATATATATAAAAGATAATTAATATGCGAGTCGTACAAAATATTTTACGTTTAAATAAATATATCCATTTTATAAAACAATATAAAAATATGTTCTATATACAGTCGACTTGTTTATACGGCTTATAAATATTCTTCTGTTGATTCTGTTAATTGTTTTCATAAAAATATAAAAATTAATCTAACATTACCAATGCCAGATGGTTGTAATAGGCAAATGCGCATAGTTGGACGTTCTAATCTTGTTACAATTTGTTTAGATTTTCAAGCTTGTCAAATTAACTCTTTGTATTTCTTAATTTTGGAATTTTTACATAAATCTTAGATCGAGACAGTTTCCATTGTTGAGATCAATGCTGGTCACACTAAACTCTCCTTTAAATCGGAATATAAATATATGCCATATTCCCCTCAAACTGATAATACCTGTTCTCACGTGCGCCACTTGACAATTTCTTTTATTTTTATTAAATAAACAATAAAAATAATTATTGTTAGGACGTTCGTTATATACGCGCGACATTATTGAAATTTAGCCAATCCGGTCAATTAAACTGCATTCTCAACAGGTGTTTCCCACCTTTCCTCAAGTCACATTCTTTATAGTTTCCTCCTATAACAGGTAGTTGTATTGGTTCGCGATATACCGGTCTTCGGATGTCTTCGTCTTTCATGGAGCGTATGGTGCAACTTGGTTGCAGTGCCTCGCGCTACGTCGTGATTAACGTGCAAGCCGATATATCTGTTATCCGACGATACGCACAATTGCGACTGTCGTGTTATTGCATTTTCGTGAAAAATCCAAGTTCAAAGAGAATAGACGAAAATATAATAATTTGTAGAGATGATGGATATAAAACGCGGCGAATTCGCCGCGGTCGACCGTCGATGTACGATCCTGAGACATCTCGGCGAAGATTGCCGATTCGAAGGGGCCCGACCGCCATGTCGGTCTCATGGCATTCGACCAATGGGAGGTCGCGTTACCTGCGGCTGCGGCGCACCTGGGACAGGTAACGACCGGACGGTGGTGCGTGGTGCGTCGTCGATCGTGGATTACGCTTACGGTCGGGTCGGGTCGGATTAGTCGCCGGAGTATTCGCGGTCGAGCATGTTCGGGACGTAGCTCCGCCGCCCGTCTCTCTGTCGCCTCGGGACCGAGTGCCTCCCTCCTCGTCTCTTGGTGTGCGTGCGTGCGTGCGCGCGCGGTGCGTTGTGACAAATTTGTAAATAAGGTAAGCGATCCCGTTTGTCGCGCTTAGGCGCTTATGCGCCTACGAGACGGTCTCGTGCGTCCTCTCCTCGCATCATTTCCGGAGTACCGCTCGCGGCTCGCAGGAGTAGCGTCGTTGCAAGCAACGACGGCGTCGGTCGTCCGGTCGCGCACACCTGTTGCCGTCCTCCGTGGCGTAGCGTGCATGGCCGCGTTGCGTGGCTGGCGGCTGGCGGCTGGCGCTGGCCTGCGAGTCCTGCGACACGGCGACCGACCGACGAGAAGACGCACGGCAGATGAAAATCGCGCGGACGAAAGGCGCGAGCGACCTGCCGTACGCTTGCTGGCGTTGCATTTTAATCCCGGATCACGTCATCGACGTGAAATTCGTAGTACGCGGGTACTACGCAATGTCGAGAGGTGCACAAACAAAATTGAAGAAGGGGACAGAGTTGAATTTCACTCGCTCGGCGCGACTAGGCTCGGCTCGGCTCGCATCTCAAGTCCGAATCGCGTCATCGGCGCAAACTTTGCGGTATACGAGTATCGCAACGGCAAGTGTACAAACGAAACTGAAGAAGAACATAAGATTAACGCTTTTCGCACACCCCAGTATTGCGAGTTTTCATTCTGGATTGATTGACGCAAAATTTCTACCACGAGGCTCACAACTGGACAGGTACAAATACTGAAAAAAAAATAAAAGATAGAATCTATATCGCTTGCGTAACGTTTTAACTCGTATCATGGAACTTGCGAATCTGATGCCAAGTCGTATATAAACGAAACTAAAAAGGACGAGAAAGTTTGCTAGCTTTAAATATCGCGTCTTGATTCAAGATTATTAATTGAAATTTTCAAAGAGAAGAAATTTGTATTATGAATGTATAGTTGTACAAGTAAAACTGAAGATGACAAGAAAATTAATGATTCGTCTACTACCGTATGAATCATAAACGTGAATCACACGTCTTATTTTACATATACATATGTAGATAATGTACATGTATGTAACCCCGTCCACTTGTTCAGTTTCATAATATTTCGGGAAATAATGTGATATATATATTTCTATCCGAGATAATAAAATTGCACGAATAGGATACGACTGCGTTTCCGGTGACATTAAAACAAACTTCAAGACCGCCCGCGCGAGACGCAATTAACTAATTAAGGATCGAAGAATGCTGTGTTGAGATTGAACTTGTTAATTGGACGGTACGGAGGTCTTAATTGTCGGATAATTCATTATATCTAGATCACGTCTCGATTTCTCTCGAGTCTCTATCTCTCGCGTATCTTTACTAAAATATTAAAAGAAACGTGCATGCACATTTGATTTGTATAGTAGCTAAAACCATTATACTTTTATTATTTTTTGTTACCGGCAGAAGCTCGACTATAAAATTGACAATCAAATTAAGGTAAATATTCATATCACGAAATGATTATTAGCAGAATTGTAAGACTTTTAAAAGCTACAGTTTTCATTAAGTGAACAAACGAAATTTCTGCGCGAAAATTGTATCGCTTTAATGGCGTTTATGGGAAAATACTCTCCCCCCCCCAGCCATGTGACCTCAAATGAAAAGTCAATTATAAAGATTATTCCGTTGTACATGGCACGACGTTGTATGTACATGTGACAGGAACAATAATGGCATACGCTATCTATATCGATCGCTCGCGCCATTGTAATGTCGATTCGCTATAATCGCTCTTATCGGGGTATCATTATCACGATCTGATGATTCATCGATCGCCGACCTTTGATCATCCTCCTTTTAGTCAATCTGGCGATTGTAAAACGCGCGCAATCTCCATTTCCTTATCCGCGAATAACCATAAGCTTTTAATCAAATTCGAATCGCAGTTTCGTAACTCTATGTATCTGTATTATCTATAAATAATACTTATATATACACGAATAATAGCTAACGTACAACTTAGAACGTATAGCTTGATCTCGTACAGCTCTAATTGAATTCTACATTATTCAAAATTAAACTTGAATGTAAAGATAAATCGCGGTATGTGTAATCATACGGTACGAATATATCCATCCCATGAAGATGAGTTATATATGTATAATTGCACGTTCGAACATTGCTTCTGTTCCTTATAAAATAGCTTCTTTTTTATTACCCTCTCCTTTTTTTACGCTTTACATTTTTTAAATATGGCGTATAAGTCGCGCGACGTGTTTTTCTTAAAAGATAGTCTCGTTTTCTTTCTTTTTTTCTTGTTAAAAAAAGAGTCATCGCGTTTGTCAAGACTAAGAAGCGGCAGGTAGGCGCACAGTATCTCGTAAAGAGGGATCGGTAGTCTCGCATTGCAGTATCCGTAGCTCGGAGCCACACGAGAATCGTAATGTCGGCGCCTTTTCATTGAGCAGGTATAAGTTCACGATGGACGCGTCTCGTAAGGCGAGAAGAGCAATAAACATCTCCAAGTTGCCCGTTAGGTCTCGGCTCCCCGCCCGTGACATTTACGAGCTGCATTCCCGTACAGTCGCGGCACGACTGTATTGTTCATCTTTAATCGGTAATGGTGCGCATAATAATCGTTGTCGAGTTTCTCTCTCTCTCGCGAAACTCTTATCTCGAACACGTGAAAACGTCCAAGACGTACATACGTCATATTATTGTGAGTATCGTGTGCACACATGCGCGTTATTTACATTTAGTAGGATACGCGCTCCATGATCGTCGTCGTCGTCGTCGTCGTCGTCGTCGTCGTCGTCGTCGTCGTCGTCAGGATCAAGCGAAGCTCGTTCTAAACGATCGACGAGGATTAATTTCATCCTCTGTACCGTGTCGGGAGAAAATATGCCGGCCGGCATACAACGATCCGATCGAACTTATCTAATTGTAAGCGTTCGTCATCGTGTCGTCTTAGCATCCCACTGTCGAACGACACCTGTAATTCACGCCTACGAAATGCCTACGTGATCTCCCACGTGAGACCAACGATGTCGTGACACGGATCACAAATGCTTATTATTGACTACGCATGGATCGTTTTTCGTTCTTTCGAATGCTGTCAATGCAGGATTTATGGAGTTTCTCGATACACGTTCGTGCGTGTGTATTAAATGATGGATTAAGATAAATATCCCGAGAAACTCTTATTTATATGTCCTAAATCGATATCGATGGAGAGCATTCTAATGCAATATACTTCAATATCTCCTTCAACGAAAACAAAATAACGTTTATTCGTAATTTCATTCTTGTTTTAGAATGTATTTTAGGTATTTTTTGATATAATGGAAAATTAGAATGACCAAAGTATTCTAATCTTATCTAATCTGATTTCAATACTACTTTAATTAAATAAATCAAATTGTAATGCAAAAGAATTTTGAAATATTTCTGTCTTGATTTCCCGTGTATTTGCCTTTAATATCGCCCTGGTTCTCACTCTAGCATACGTATGGAAAATGTAGTTTCACGTAGCAGTAGTTTGTTGACCTCCTAGTACATCTGTGATTCCGTGACACACATTGCGAATATTTATCGGCTTCGTGTCCATTGGTGCAATTTTTCATATACCACCTGTCCATCAGACATCGACAAATCTCGACATCTTTTTACTTCTCTCTCTATTTATAAGTATTTTTATATCTATAATTAGTCTATATATTTTTTTCTCTTTGATAATTTTAATGCGTTGCGTTCCGTATTACATAACTCGCTTAGGACATTATATAAGTCACTTAGCAAGTATGTTCGCTCGCTGGGCAGCTTTGGCGAATCGGTCCGCCGTGGAAATTACCGATCGATATCGATATTTTCATTTTTATTACACCTGTTAGAACAGCGCAAAATTAGAACGTAGCTACTTATCTCCTGACTAACGTCTAGTTGAGTCGAGTCAATTTTTCGCAACGCTGAAACCTTTAAGTATGCATTCGATATCATGCAGTGCATTCCTCGTGAAATTGTTCGCGAAATCGTAAACGTAAAGATTTACGTTTCTGCAGACGTAACGTTGCACTGCGAGAAAGAGAGAGAGAGAGAGAAAAAAAAGTACCGCAAGTGCGAGCTACGCTTGCCATTGTGAAAATCGCCTTAAATGCGTTTTTATAATCTCGCTAGCTCCTTTCTTCTCATCTTTTTTTCCGCCTGCGGGCTCCGCTATCTCAAAAACGTCGTTACACACGCACTCGGCATACGGGCGTCGCATTCCATACGCAAATAAACGTTTTTCCGAAAGATTGTTTACACTCGTGAACGAGTCCTTTTGACGTTGACGCGATGACCCTCTTCGCGATTGCAAATATGCCGCTGCGTCCAAGCGAAAGGTGATTCTCTATCACCTGCGAATTCTGACAGCTTTGACAAATCGTGATTTCGAAATGCATCCGTACGACTATAGAGTGTACGTGTAAAAATCAATATTGGAAAAAGATATATCTCTTATATATGTATAACCTGCAGTAAATTACTGTTAATTGTTTCATCCACACGAGATAAATTATGTTAACGACATTATAATATTTTATGCATAGTAATTTAGATCAATCACATTATTTTCCTATAACTAGTGTTCTTTATAATCATAGAACGCTTGACATTACCGGTTATTTACTCTGGATAAAATTATTAGAAAGGCCATGTAGAAGCGCATCAAGAATTACGAGAGATCTCTACTACTATACAAGTTCATTAAACTCCATCTCGCACCTTTATGCGATTAAGCGCGATGAAAATTTAGCGTAAAGCATATACAATTAAAATTAATATTCTTTTGATCTTGGGATATAATTATCTCGAGTGATCTCGAATCGATGGGATTAAACGTACCATGCCGTACAAATTAGATTCGTTCGACAAACAGATGATCGAGCGCAAGGATGGAATTGATCCTTAGCGATTAATCAGCGTACCGAGCAGTCGAGTGAAAAGTTCATTCGCGCCGCGATTCGGTCCATTCACTGCAAAACTCGTTCGCAACAAGACGCGAACAGATCGCCGTAGATATGCGAGGTGTATTGGTAACTTTCTTTCTACTTTTTCAGCGCTCATATAGGCGCTCACGTCCGCGATGTATTTACTTTCAACGTGTCTTGCCAGCACGGCCAGCGCGGCGCGGCGCGGCGCGGCGTGCTGATCTTACGGATGTATGAGAGTGGAACGGCTAAAGTTTCATTTAGTTCCGTGTGAAAATATCGTTTATGCAAGGTTATCTTTCCACCAGGTCGACATAACTTTATTAAAATTATATTTTTCGAAGAAAAACAGTGTTAAGTCTTCCTAGAACATTAAATACATGTTTAAACAAATGGACTCCCATATGCAACAAGGACTCAACCAACAAGGAGGTAGTTTTGAGTAATTGAAGTTTTGTTATTATAATTAAAATAATCGGCTTAAACCAAGTCTTTATGAGATTTCTTTTGAATGATTTACTCAAATTAAACGAAAAGCAGGAT
Source organism: Aphaenogaster rudis (assembly GCA_003063815.1). NCBI lineage: Eukaryota > Metazoa > Arthropoda > Insecta > Hymenoptera > Formicidae > Aphaenogaster > Aphaenogaster rudis. The sequence goes on along the minus strand of NJRL01000344.1, from coordinate 98,676 downwards.
ATATTTTTCAAAATAAAGAAGTACATTAAAAAACAGACACAGAAAAAAAAATATATATATATATTACCAATAAAATGGCCCAACTTGTAAATTAGGCTTAATTTTTTTTGCATAATTGAAAAACATCAACTTGTGAGACTTAGAATAACCAGTTAACTCATTTTCCTTCAAAATGTCGGTTGGGTCCTTATTGTATATGGGGGTCCAAATGTAAATAAACGATAATCGATTGTGACTAACGGATATTGACATAATATCTCGAATTGTTTCTGTAAGTCATTGTAATTGATTGTGTGCGAGTTATTACCACAAAATTTTCCACGCTTTCTACAATTTGCATGTGCATCCCACACGCATCCCATACACATATATAAAGTTTATATATCTTGACAAACATCATTAAGTAATAATTGCGAAACTTTCAGGGAGGATGGCATAATATACACGATTGCTTTGTATTTGTAACGTAATAGTCGCAATATTAACATTCTACAAAAAGATTAAACGGTAGTAACTGTGTTAAAAATGATAATCGTAAATATATTTAGAAAAGTTTACAAGCTGTCGCGCATAACGAAATGCATAAGAATCATAAATATTCATCAACGGTATATCGACGTTGATAGAATGGTACGGCAACATGCGTTATTCGTCGCGTGAACAGTTACAGCTGCACGTACCGGTGCCGATACCTTTTCCACGTTTTCTGCGATTTGCATACACGCCTACTGGCCTGTAAAATCGCCGCGCAGCTATGTGTCCCAGTAATATATACAAAAAATAAAAATTACCAACGCGATAATATTACTCGGCCGCAGCACGCGAGCGCCAATCGCGCACACACGAAATCACCGGTTAAGTGTAAAGGAAAGGTCGTGGAACGTGGAGATAAAGATACCGTTATAATTTCGTCGAATTTAATTTTTCACGATAGTGACATTGAAGGAATGGGCTTTAATTTAGCCGATAATTTTTGCATATTTATGAATCGATTCTACCGATATCTTATAATTATTGTTATTATCCCCCCCCCCTCTGCATATATCACAAACAATACTATAATCTATAAAAGAAAAACAGAGAGAAGCACTGACGGTTAACACTTACGAGAATAATAGCACCGATCTCAGCGTAGCGTGAAAATGTATAAATGGACTTTTTAATATGTTCGTTTTGTGTCTATTTTAATTGATCGTTAATTCACGATTGAACAGAAAGAAATAGAAAGAGTGATAGAGAGACGGATCATAATCGAGACATTCTCCCGGATTACGTTTTCTCGAGCGCGCGATGCAACACGCGCACGTGCATGTGCATCCAGACATAATTGCGGCTCGTGCTGCATTCCCGAGGAATGCCGATTCTTGAGGTGCGCCGTGACTTCGATAAACCTCAATTCCATAAAAGAGCGGCACGCGAGGCAACGTCCTCGGCACGATCAATTTGTTGTCTATACCTGACAAGCGGAAGGATATAAAGTCTCCAAAGCTCTAAATGAATAAAAAAATTATATAACAATTATTTTTGAGATCCTTGGAATTGAACTCTCTTCTTCTGCAACCTGCGGAGTTTATTTCGTCGATTATAACACGAAGCTTATTTGTCTCCGCTTCTTAAATATATCGTTACTTGTTATCGAGATGTTCCGTTAAATAAAGATGGAATCGGGTTACGGAAAGAAATATGAAGATGCAAACGGTGCATTTTTCCGAGATTAATCGTGTCGTCGTCGTCGTTTAATTTACAGGCTTTGGACGCAATGTATCTCGTGTCGCGCCGCGCCGTCTCTTATCTATCGGGTTTTGCATCCAGCACCAATGCCGCGGAAAATACGGAATTTATGCCTTCGTTAACGGAACGTTCGTATACGGTGGATATAAAGTGCATCGTAAAACGTGCATCATCTCGATTTATCATCACGCTCGCGCTCGCGCACACGAGCAACAAAATACTTGCTCGCATTCCCTTCCGTCGCCAGTGCGTGGAACATCTCGAGCATGTCCAAGGTTGTTAACCCATTGGCATGGGCGAAAATTACGGTTTAGAATTTTCCGCTTATTGTTAGTACGTGAAATGAGTTGTTCGTGCGGTACGAATGAGTGAAAATAGAACGTTGCGCGAAAAATCTTTACGAGTTATCGAGATATTTTATTTTCAGCAATGAATATGTATAAGTAAAAAATTCACGTTCTTTGTTTTTCGAGATTTGCAGTTACATCGGAAAAACTGTCATGTGCAATTGCTGAATAACAATTTGCAGAATGTTAAAAAAATATGTGATATAAAAAAGCGAGAGAAAGAAAAGAGCGATGAAATCTTGATTTATATCAAATTAATTTCTACATTTGCCCGCTCTTACAATACGATTAGGCGAGAAATTTAGTGGTTCCAAGGTTAAGCCGTTCGTAGGTGTCAAGTACATTCAAGGCCGCGAATACACGATACCCCACGCATTCCATGATTGAATTTTTCTGCATGTGGGGTGTGTCCGTATCCATAAATAATTATGTTTGAGACTTGTGGCATATGTATGTACACACTCATAATATATACTCTTTTTCCCCACGATTAAAAACGTATTCTCGATGAGAATTTCGATGAAACGTCCCTTTCATATTCCGTACCGATACAAAACTTGCATAATCCAATCTTTACAACACTTTACAAAGCGATATCTCAGTTACATGAAGCTTCTATCGCATTTTACGTTTATTTCTCGAGATTACCACATTTGCATACGTTGATTCACATTCGTTTCTCGAGATTGGAAAAGATTATTAAATTCAACTCTCGTTAGCGCAATGAATGTTTCTATTTTTTTGAGATCATAAGAAATATTTCATAACGAAAGTATAAGACAACAGACAATTGGACAAGAAAATATATGACACATGAAAACTTTGTATCTTTTATGTATATAAAGTTGAGAAAAATATCTCTAATGCATGCAGTTATTTTAGATGCTAATAACTCATTCTGTACGTTTGATGAAATATTGATTTCTGAATTGATTTCTGAGACTCTCGATGATGAAAATCTAGAATTCGTAGAGCGTCGATGAGGAATTCCCGGCATGCAGGATCGAAACGCATTGGTAACTTCGGTCTCGTAGAGAGGCATACACACCGAAGCCCACTCACCTTCTTTCCTTTTCCCTTCCCTTTTTGCCGTGACTGCTATGTGTTAAACCTCCGAGATCCTTAGGCCAGCATTAGAACTGCGTTGCGAACAGGAATTCTTTCACGTCGAGTCGTAGCTACCTACGGTGCGTGAGAACTCGCCGGCAAAATAGTTATATTTAATATCTCATACAATCTGTGTGTGTGTGTGTGTGTGTGTGTGTGTGTGTGTGTAATTTTATTGTGCGTTTCCTTAGTTTTACAATTTGCGTTCCGCTACATTAATGTCATTCCTTTTTTACATTTAAATTTAAATCAGAAGTAAAGGCGACAAAACTTAAAAAATATATGACTAAATATATAAAAAATAATGAAATATGTACCTATAAAATGAAATATGTGATGAAACTAAGAAGCCTGTGACGATTTTAAGCTTTAACGAGAAAAAAATGATTTTTAAAACAATCTTAGCGACACGCTGAAAATTAAAAAAGTTATAGTAAACGGTGTATTTTATTAAACTTTCACGCCAAGGATAAATTGGTACCAAATTGACCGAAGAATTTATAGAAACGAAGGAAGTGTAATATATAGCATAGTATAAGAAGCGTAATATAATGTGCAGAATTTGAAACTCTCTATATACAATTATTATTATAGTTCCATCCGCTGAGCACGCTTGCCGATTTTTTTTCCCATTGGTGGTAACCGCAGTCAAGATAGCAGTGTAATTTAAGAAAAAGACAATGACCGTTTCTGTTACATGGAAATATAAGTTGCATTCCCACCGACGCGATGACGATTCCAAATGCTTTTATCAGATCACGTATCGTTAATTGCGCAATATTATCAATTTGGCACGCGATAATTCTATGACCCAAATTTCCTGGCACGTAAATCATACGTACTTTTAATGGAATGACAGAATAGACCGGTGTTATTAAAAGTAGCACCTATTTTTCTCTCTCTCTCTTTTTCTCTCGCTTTGTTGGAACGTACCAAGTGTTCTACAAAACGTCATCGTGATAATTTATCTCACCAGATATTAAATCGAACAATATATAAAATAATCATGAATCATTTCGAAATTCAAAATACTCGAAATAATCAAAACGTGTAAGCGCGTCCTGATTATTAATTTATATCTTTCATCCTGATTAAATCAGTAAATCTGTATATTTATGCGTCTATGTGCATACGGTTTTGTGTATACGTTTATGCTTATTCATATTGATATGATATTGTAAATTGTATATGGATCATATACATATACAACTGGGTGATCGTTTATCAGTAATCTATTAACGAGATTTATTATTTAAAAAATTCTCTATAATTTCTAAGGTACTGTAAGTATTTTTTAATTATAAGACATAAATACGTACGACTGTTATTCGATGTGAAGAATAACCTAAACCTAGTCCATATTAACAGTAGTACTTACTTGTCATCGTGCGAAATGACAATCGATCGGTATGCCTGTCACATAACAATGCTTCCTTTGGGTTCTCACGGTATCTCTAATCCCATCGTAAATTGTAAAATTGCCTCCGAACAACCTGCCGACATCGGTGAAAGCGAATCGAAATTACTTATCGTTTAACAAGAATCTCCTTATTACTAATTCCTACGTGCCGAATAGATTTATGTTTAGCGGCCGATTTAGCTGCCGAATCATTAAAGAATCGCGAGCGAGAATTTCGAAGCGAAACACGCCTGACCGCTCGCGCGATTAGAAGCGCTTGTTTGCACTTTCGAAACTATAAACGAGCTTAGCCAACTAAACAATTAAATCACAATTTAATGACTCGAAGGGTACTTGTCTCAATAGAGACGAAGGTCCATACAAGCGGAAGAAGAGAAACCTGAAGAAAAATTTCGGCGAATTTCTCATTGTTCTTAAAACATTACGCCTCACGTAAAATGTGTTGTGAAACAGTCATAATTTTTTATATATAAATTGCAATTATTTTTCTTTTATTTCAATTATAATTAGGTTATTCATATTTGTAGATATACAATGTCGCTGCAAATTCTTTTTCGGGAAGCTCCAAAAGCGTCTTTTATAAGCGTCTTACACATATTTACCTGCAGCTTTTGTGAATTCTTTTTTTAGAGATTTTCTTACATATAAAATGTATAGCATATCGTAGAAAATGCATAATTTTTTAACGTTTGCGCGAACGTAAAAACTTGTTAATAATAATGTTATGAAAAAGCGATCGATCGTCATGGAGTTACGCAAGTGCAATTGACAACTCACGGTTGCTGAACGTATTTACAGAACTCATTGAAGAAATATTTACACCCTTCATAATATCACGAGGCTCGCATAGTGTTAAATATTCATCCAAGAATCTTGATTTAATACCGATGCGGTATTAAATCAAGGCAAAATATATATATTTACCTGACATGAATTTTCATTGTATACATATATACAAAGTCAGAATTGGAAATATATAAATATTTCTCACTTTCCTCTTTTCTCTTAATTCATCGAGTACTTTTCAAGTGTGTAACGCGTTTGCTTGTGCGGTTAACACTATGGGAATGACTATGGAGGAATTTCTCTTGGAACAAATTCAGAATTTCACATTCTTCGCACATAGCTATGCAAAAACGAATCGTTGCCGTCGTCTCAGTTTCTCTTCTATCGAGAATGATCCATCGGCGAACGTGTAGATTCTGTGACGCATCAATTTACACGCGACACGATAAATCTTTCCGCTAGAAAATGAAGAAGAAAAATATTGTTACGACAACCGTTTCACAGCTTCGAAATTACTTATGCCATATGCAAAATTTCAGCCAAGTATCTTTTCTTACAATCAAATTGCATTCATATGAATTATTTTTATTTTAATTAATTTTTTCATGAATATTTAAAAAAATAATTTATATAGATATATAAAATATTTGACATATATTGCAGAGTGAGCTATCTAGAAATTATACTTCAACTGATAATTAAATCAATCATATAGATTATTTTCAGTAAATAGAGACACCATATTACGCAAAATGTTACGTTAAAGAATGTGATAATTAGGAAATCTTAAGACACGTTAATCGTGCATAAGAATCGCGTTTAATGCGACTACGAAACAGGTATAGAAGGAAGTGAAAAGTGGAGTTGCTTGCGCGCGAGTTAAACGGCAGCGGATTGTCCGGCAAACGATTAGCTCCATGAGTGTAAAGTTTCACCTTTGAAAATGAAGTTTAGTAAAGTCTCCGCGGGAGGAGAAGGAAGAGGAAGAGGAGGAGGAGGAGGAGGAGGAGGAGGAGGTGCGGAAGAGGAATTCCAGACATGTCTGGCAAACGAATTAAAACTCATTGGAATTTCACTTGGGCGAGGGGGGGGGGCAAAGGGGCTGCCGCTTTCTGCTGGCTTTCTTGAGCGCCAAGTATGGCACTGCTGACCCGATAGCCGGATATATGGCAACGTGCGACGTGCAAGTATCGACGTTGCGACGGTCGTGGCTGTCATTAAGCTATTGAATTGTGTTGCCAGCTACTCCGCGCCTGGCAACACAACAATACTTTTACAACTTTTAACTGTTGTACGATTCGAAATGAAAAGACGACGAAACCGAGCGCGCATAAATTAAACGGAGACTTGCGAACGCAAACTCCGAAGGCCAATTAAGATTTTCGTACGCCCTTACTCGCCCGTGACGAATTATTACCCGACACATAATTCAAAGCCTCTTTTAGCGATATGTTTCGTAATGGGAACTTTGCCTCTTCTGTTTCAGTTATAATCAGCGCGGTACATCCTGGTTACCATGCCGTACTATAACAGTGGTCACAGCCCCGCTTATAACAAAGGTGAGCAACCTGCTCATTTGGATTATACCGTGGAATTAAAAAGCTAATTACATTTTTAAATAAATTATCATTCGCTAATGTACCGTTTGTCTGACAATTCCATTCTAATTATCACGCGAATCTCTCGGGGAAAATAAAGACAAAAACTTGTTACATCCTATAAACTCCACAAAATTGTACAGAATAACAAATTGAGCAAATGTAAATATCATTGCGCATCGTTTTTAGAAATAAAGGAATGAGAAAAGTACTGAAAAGGGAAGAGATTTTTAAATGCAGATTAAAAAGAATTGAAAAAGACAATTTAAATAACACTTTATGTTACTTTATATTGTATTATTTTATAGAAGAAAGAAAAGAGGAATATCGAAAGAGAGAAGAATTTTGTGATAATAATGAAGTTAATTAAAGACGAGACATTTCTCACATTTCAGATGGTGGCTCTAGTGGGCCGTCGAGCACTTCTGGCGGTCGCGCCAGCAGCTCGGAGCCGACGTATATGATGGAACACTTGGCCACGTTCACCGTCACGAAGGAAACCGGTATTGTTTATCCGGCGGATGGTATGCGCCGCCTCCTACAGCTGGAGAAAAGCAATGGCATTTGGAGTCAAAAAATGCAGCTCCGTCTCGAGCGAAACTGGGTCCTTATCATGGACAACGAAACAGGGGTAATTTTTCTCTTTTACACCATACAGGTTCTACCGTAGATACACAGGCACCCGGAAAACATGTTTACGGAGCTTAACGATGTTTTTAATTAAATCCATATATTTTAACGCGTCTTCCATTCTCGATATAAAGAACTGCTACAATCTCTGAGGCCGTAATAAAGTGATATCGTAAACGAAATTAATTATTTTACGTGGTTGAGGGTTATTTATATAATGTATAAATCAATGTGTCGATTTGCCAAGTAGATTGTCTGCAAGATTACTGTATGTATAGTCGGCGACAATTTCACCCAACGATATACGATTGAGAATTTCAGGCTATCATGGAGCGGTTCCCGGCTTCCTTGATACAGGAACCGACGGCATTTACATCGAGAGATCCCATGGAGATGTACAACAACATTTTGGTGTTCACGGTAGCCGACGACAGTGGTTCCGGCCAGCGAGCGGAGATGCACATATTCCAATGTCAGAGTGTATCAGCGCAGGACCTCGTCGAGGATCTGAAGATGCTGCAAATGGGAAAATTGGTCACCGGTGGCTCGCCCCGGGGTCCCAGAGGGCACATTCCACCACCACCTGCCTTACCGCCCCCGGAACCACCCTTGAACGGCGTTAACGTCAGGGAACAGGTGTCTGCTTTCAATGCGGCGAATGGTAAGCGGGCAATTATAAAAAACTAATCTTTTCTATCGTTGAAAATAACGTTTAGACAAATTTTTATCATCAATTTGAAACACAATTAAATACAAATAGAAAGCTCAAGCTGTAAAATCACAGTAATGTTTGCACTCCATTTAATTGAAGCTCTACGCAGTTCTTGAATAAATAATAACATTACAATGTTAGGATATTAATCTGTAAATTTAACATAGCAGACGGGCAGAATGATATATCCCGAGAGGAGAACAATGACGAAGTGTCGTCGACGTCATCGGAAAAGTACGAGCGCGACGTGACGATTTTGAATCATTGCTTCGACGACATCGAGAAATTCATCGCGCGTCTGCAGCACGCAGCTGCCGCGTCTCGGGAGCTAGAGCGCCGACGACGTAACCGGAAGTCAAAGAAGAGAAACCTCGGCGACGGTATGTTAACAATGAGAGCAAAGCCACCGCCCGAGATGGAGTTCATTGATATCTTCCAAAAGTTCAAGCTCTCGTTCAACCTACTGGCCAAGCTCAAAGCGCACATCCACGATCCCAACGCGCCAGAACTCGTACACTTTCTCTTCACGCCACTCGCGCTCATCGTGGACGCCTCTCACGATACTAATTACGATCCGAATTTACCCAGTAAAGTGGTGTCACCGCTCCTCACGCGAGAAGCGGTCAATCTGCTGATAAACTGTGTCACCAGCAAAGAGACCGAGCTTTGGCACTCGCTGGGCGACACATGGCTGATACCGCGTGATCAATGGAAAGGACACGTGCCGCCGTACCATCCGATCTTCATGGACGGCTGGTCGCCGGAGTATCCCATTCCCGAAGATAGGGATCACGATCATTTGGCATCCTTGTTGAACGCAGATAAACAAAAGAGGGACGAGTTACCAGAACAACAGAATGATCCTTATTACAATCATCGCGATGTGGATGAATCGCATTACAGCAGCGATTATCTGGAGTACGAGAGCCGAGAGGAGCGTGGCGGTAACGAATACTTTGACAGGAATTATGGGCCAAGCTCGGAATTGTATGGCCGTGAGGAGAGAGTGGATCAGACCAGGGCGCATAGTGACATTTCCGTGGACTCGATCGAGAGAGCTCCCAGGGCGGCCGCCGGTATAGAAAGAGCGCAGGAGGCTTGGCTGGATGAATTAGTAGCGCGCCACGCCAAAATCGTACAAGTCACTTATCCACGAACGGCGAACAACGATAAGGAGCTCACGGTAGTCAGAGGCGAATATCTGGAGATTCTTGACGATAGCAGGAAATGGTGGAAAGCGAGGAACTCCCGAGGGCAGGTCGCTCATGTGCCGCACACCATCGTTACGCCGCACAATCCCTCTACTCATTCTGCTGATAATGACGTCTTTAACAATCCTCTATACACCAGTAGATATCCGAGGCAGGGGCACGGCTATAATTATGAGGTGAGAGTCATTAAGATATGAACACACCTTCGGATAGCTTGTCGGTGAATAATTATGGGTGGTACGAGAGATGTGTGAATATATACGTATATTTGTAGACAGTTGTTTGTAGATAATCGAGTTATATAAACTTATACTGGGACACGCCGCACTGTACTTTACGCGTTGCCAGAGATAGGGCTCTAGATTCAATCCTCAAAATATCGACGTACAGTTAAGAATAATGTGTATTAGTATGGATTATTAAACTAATTATAAATTTCACGTATTCGTAATAGAACTGATTGTGTGTAACAGGATTCGGAGATTGAGAGAACCAGCACTAGTCCAGGTCCGGAAGCCACTCATCGAACACACGCGATTCCGCCACCAGCTCCTGCAGATTGGGTGAGAAAGGAAAGACTTGGGAAAAAAGGTGAATTTCGGTACTTTTAAGTCATTTATCCAGTTCGCGATATTATGCCTCCTATTTTTAGCTGAATTCTGAGAGTCAGGAAAGTGTCAAACTATAAATTTCAATTTTCATCGTCTCTCATATAAATAAGGCTCGATTTTTTAGCAACAACGAATGTCTTCCAAAACGCTGAAAGATGCTGTCTTGATTGACATGATCGCGACATTAAAGTCGATATATTATTAAATTCAATAAAGCTGATGATATATATAAGAGATAAGAGAACGCGCATCACGTTAGCCTGTAAACGGACTGTAGCATAATTAACCGTTAGATCACCGTCCAATTAGCGTTTCAATTAGCACACTCGTGAAAGGATATTGTAATACCTGATGATTTTCTCTCGAACATGTACATATGTGAATGTAAACTGTATGAGCCATTCATATGATTGCAACGGGGGCGTGGTATTCCAAGTTCTTCGCATTGCAATTATTCTGATATATGTATCGTTCATAGAGTGACACCGATAAAGTTTGCTTTTTTTACATAAGTATATTGCTCTCGTATCCTTGCGTTTACAAGGCCATTGTCTATCTCTATCTCGCATGACCTACAATGTTGCGGCAAACTGCACGGTCATTGTTGAAAAAGTTAATAAGTACAAAGAATTCTAAATGTGAATCAAGTAATAATTCATTTTCCATATGACATGATTATTCATAATAATTTTTATTCTTAAGCACATAGATTGATTATTTTGTTGACTTTTTTTTGTCATTATCACAGATGTGCCTACCATTATCACAGATACAGAAATTGCGATTAATGATAATCAGAAATGAAAGCGCAATGGCGATGTAGCAAAGATATCGCGGGGAACTACTTCCCAACGCAATATGACATATTGTCAAACACTTATTGTTAGTATAAAAATTAAGATTTTGTCGGACCACGTTTAGTGTGAAATCAATTATTAAGCCGTTTAATAATGAGATCTGTTAGCTGTCGGGTAGCAGTGACTATCAACCACATGAAAAAGCATTTAATTGAAACACGAATCTCGCAACGCGCTTAATTAAGTGAAAATATCGATAATGACAATCGTCCAGCAGTTAACGTGGTTGAGAGTTACCAACTAGTTTCTAATGCTATATTTCTGAATAATCGATTGTATCGTCACATATATGTTATCTTCTGTATTTATCGACTAACCAAATTTAGCTGTGTAGTTTATAACGACAGAAAGAAAAATCGATAATATACATATGTTATATACATATTACTTTACACGTGAAAATGTTACGATATTGGGCGTTAACCCGTTAAGATCCGAATATTTTCTTTCGTTAAAAAGATTACATTACTTATACTAATAAAGCAATGCAAGTTATACGGAATATGAAATGATATAAGTATCATGCCTACATGTAAACGGTTAAATTAGTCGGGACGATATAATATCTACATTAGATACATATTTTCGTTGAAATAATAACTGTGTTTGTCCTTTGTCTTTACTGGGGCTTCATTGCGAGAAAAAATTCTACGATTTCGATAAAAGCTCTTGATAAGAATCGCCTGGGAAAATGTGCAGAAAAGCAAGAAACAGCTTTTCTGATACTATGATACGCTTTCATCTTTCTGTTTTATCAATAGCTTTTATGACGTAGCAAATTTTTTTGCCGATCCTGCTTGTACATGTCATTGTCGCATGCATTTTGTATGTATCAATGTAAATAAGCTTGTACAAACGACCGAAGAGAATACAAGGAAAAAGAAAAGAGAGTGGAAAGAGGAAACATATATATATATATATATGATAAATTTTCGTAAAGTTTAAAAATACGAGTAATTGACAAATGAGATCTCCTATGATCGGTCTCCATATGATTTATATCAATTTGGCTGTAACACGAGATCTAAGCTTCTCTCGATACATTTCTAACACTCAAATCTTTACTGACGAAGAAAAACAGGAAAGGTACAAGGAGAGAGGAGCGTAAAATACGGAATCGATATTATCAAATTGAGACTATCATTATTTTTTGCGACTTGCATTATTTATTGTCGTATATTTAAACCTATATTAAAGTGTTGACTTAAACGAGATAATAACTAGTCGACCAAGAAGTCAATGAGCAATATAATAAACGTGGACAAGCAGTACAAGTTTTTATTATTCTTTCTCTGTTACAGATGCATTCTCTTCATATTCCTTTATTTATTGTTAGATTGTGATGTTATATCGTAATCATATCGATAAAACAATACGGCTCTTTACAATACGGCAATCTAGAAACACGACGTATATATTTTTCATGAAGATTTACAACGTATAAAGGTAGAAAAGGTAAACGATTACGCGCTATCTCCTATCTTTTTTTTTCACGATCGATCCAAGTATTAGTTTGACATTTATGTGTGTATTTACGGGCCGGGAATGCGATCCGTCAGTATTTCATTATAATTTTTTATGTGTACATCACTTATTATTAATAAACATTGTACTCGTGCGAGGAACCGTCGTTGTCCCCGTCATTCCTCTTGTCTCCTGTGAATCGCAACGATTATTAGACTTAATTATAGTACCATTTCATTACATTTTATCTAAAGATATCTTTGTTTAATGCAATGATCAAAATACACAATTTGTGTAACAAACGTGCATATATGATGAACGACGATTTGTTTATCTTGATATTAGTAAAGGTTAAATTTCAAACTGTGTGTAGAACCTAATAATATTATTACATGGCGCTTAAACTACATATATATGCTTAATGTTCGTCCAATACACTTAAGACTGTGTGTGGTTTATGTGAAAGCTTTGGGGTAAGTTATAGCCTTTCCACGTATTTTAATAGCTTCTATATTGGCATGCATTATGATTTATCCACAAACGAATCAAATATTCATGCGATAAATAATTTCTCTTATCTTGCAAGGATAAAAAATTATATGTAAATTAATTTTACAACATTGTTTTACAGACGACATTAATGCGTTCAACGGAACCATCAGTAATAGCAGTAGATCTAGCATTTCTTCCATCGAAAGTATCTCTCAGTCAAACGGAAAGCTTAACACGCAACAAAGCATCCAAAGCATCGTGGAAGTGCACTCACCACCTCGCGATATAATACTAAATGTGATACCCGATGAGCTAGCTTTACCGCCGTCGCCGCCGTCTTCGTCAGCATTACCTGCACCAACAACATTACCACCACAGTTACCTGCATCGAAATCGACGCCAATCCTACCTGCATCGGAATCAGCACCAACACTATCCACATCAAAATCAGCACCAACACTATCCGTATTAAAATCAGCATCAATACTACTTCCATTAAAATCAGCACCAGCATCATTTGCACCGGTATTAAATTCATCGATGATACCTCCACCACCACCACCACCGCCGCCGACGCCAATAGGATTTATCCCGCTGCTTCAAACCCAAAAATCTGCGCCGTCAACTTTTACGTTTAGTAAAGCGGAAACTTCCAAAAATAATAAATTCTCCAATGGTGAGTACTAGCTTCAGATATTAAAAAATAGTCGTTTTATTCTGTTAATATATTATATTTGTTAAAACCCGATTTTTTTCTTGCAATGGGCTGGAGTATGCAATTAAATGTAATTAAATGAAAATTTTTATATAATTATCATCATATATTAAATGTATTCGTGGCACATATTACTTCCAAAAGGCATCTCCAATCCAGAAGAGGAAGTTCAAAAGGAGCTCAAGTTCGTCCTGAGGATATTCCGAGAGAAGAAAGCGAATTCCCCTACCAATAACACGCAGGAAATTTGGTTGAATCAACACTCGACCCCTCGGGAAGTTCAAACTTGGTTAGCAGCCAAAGGATTCTCGCAAAAGTACATTGAGTGCTAATCCTGATATGAGTAACGCGAAACTTGTAATCTATTCATCATTCAATATACAGGTATATTTTACTTGCAGAATTTGCAAACAGTTGGAAGATATGAACGGCACAGAATTGTTCAATTTGTCGCGACGGCGACTAGAGCAATTGTGCGGACTCTCCGAGGGAAGCAGACTCAATGGGCAATTAACTTTAGCGAAAAATGAATGTGAGGTAAATATGCATTTAATAAAAAAATGTACGATGTTTATAATACTTGTTAAATTTTTTCAGTATAAAACCGCCCGATCGTCAGAGCTCAAGCAAATTTTAGAAAAGGCGCGTCGAAGAGCGGAGAAGTTAAACGACAAGGAAGTCAGAGAGTGAATTATATTCCGTATGCGAACCGGAATGCTGCAGGAATAATGCAAATATCGAAGCAATACGTGTAAGCGTTTTTCACGCGAGAATTGTGAATTTAGAAAAGTGGAAGATAAAATACAATAATGCATATTTTTTCGTTATTACATTTTCCATAGGAAGGTACCGAAGCATAAAATGTCATCGAATTATTTTATCTTACATATTGTGATAATTATTTACTACGAGTTAAAGCAATATCGCGTGTCAAAGGTTTTTAGCAAGTTGGTAAGCATGCGCTATATACAATAAATTAACTGATGTTCTTTTTTTGCGAGCAATGTTGTCCATCATGGTATTTTAACAAACTTATCCATAGAGAAAGAGAAAAAGAGTCGTTTCCCAGTGCGTTGTTTGAATCGAGAATTTAATTGAAGCATTTAATTTGGATGTGTGCATGCGCGCGCGCATACACATATAGGTATACATAGACTAACAATAAATGAAGCCGCTTTAGTGCTCGGCAGCGATATATTAAGTACTTTAAGTTAAATTTAAATATTGCAAAAAGAATGCGGTACTGATATTAAAAGGTAGCAATTAAAAGAACATGTAATCACAGTATGTATGACATAAGTATATGATATGATAAGTATCATCAATTTATCCTGAAAATAAATTGTTAATTATATCGTTAATTAATGAAAAGGACGATAACAATCAGCCAAATGTATCTCTTTTACATACCTGCGTTCTATCTTTTTTACATTACGGTATATACAAATATTAGATAGCAACCTGTCTAAGGTCAATCAACCAAGGAAAATCATGGATTACGTTACTTACGTTATATTTATTTAAAGCGATCACATACATCATAACAGACATAAATAGGATACTCTAGATGTGTCATTTATGTCGATACATTCTTTCCGAGTACTCGACACGAAGTCACATAACGTGGTGAACACATTGATAATTATAATATGCTATTTGTGTCCTTAAAAGCACTCGTATATATGCCATTTAAATAAATAAATGTCACTGTAGATATCCAACAGTGATAACATAAAAATCTTTGACATTGGCATAAAATATCAACAGCATTACATGCAAAGTATAATAACTCTCTGTGAAGTTTAATTGATAACAACGCGTTAAAATATTTCTGTGCTATATAAGATACTTTATAAATCAATAATTGTCTTATAATTTGCTATCTTCACTATGCTCGTAATACTTTAAATAAAATTTTTATTACACAGGTTTTCTTTTCAATATGTAATTCTCTCTCAAAGTATTCAATCTCTCTCAAAACGACGTCGAATAATTTCATAAAATTGGCAATGCAAATTTATTGAGAAACAAACAAGTTTATGCAAAAAGTATCGATGCAACTTCTAGAGAAGTTACATGAGTTACATGAATATAACTCGTTTCAAATAAACGTACGTCACATCTTGATTATCATTAGTATAGAGATGCCTAGAAATGTCTGCAGAATTCTGATAGAAAATCTATTAGAAAAATTTTGATTTCTAACGTTGCTTTGGTCTTTTATACTTTGACTTGCATAAGCTCTAGTCGTAAGACTAACGATTCTTTTACACATTAATGATTACATAATTAATACTTGTTACGTGATGATGACGATTATGTGATTACAATTTATTATTTTTGTCATTTCTTACCATGATTATGCCAAAGAAAAATTCAGTAGTAATAAGATATTTTTGAATACTCAAAGTGGATAAAGTCGCGCGGATAAAGCATCAGAAAGAGTTAAATTAGTAGAAGAAAAGTAGTGTTGAATATTTCAGTTAGGAATAAAAGCAGGTAGATTTCACGTTATATAGATTCGTTATACAGATCGGAATGTTGGATAACTTGGATTACGTGAAATGATTAATAACGACATATGTATTATGAGAACGTACGAATTTGTGAATGTGTCTCTTAAATTAAGAAAAGTTCTTACAATTAGCGAATGCACTTATACAACATCATTTCTTATTTTGCTCTTATCGTATTAATCTTACAGTGATGATATGAGCGAACCAAAATTTGTGCGTCGTTTTTTATATCGTGCGCTCGCGCGGACGCAGTGAAAGCGGAGAATCGGTATTAGCATTGCCCCGTAAGCTTCTCCGACAGGATTTACATACATCTACATGCTAAACGGAAATTCTTAATTCATTCATAATTGATATTTTCATTATTTCATTATTTCATTCAAAGTATAAATCATTATTCGATCTAAAATTACTTTCCTTTGGTGTATTGCCTAGGATCTTACACAGCAAGTACAAATTTATTCGGAAACGTGATCGTAAAAAAGTGATTAATACGAATGATAAGATTCCTCCGACTTGCACGCTTATATTGATGACTTATAACAGACTTATGTTGATTGTAATGAATAACGAATGATGAATATTAACTGATCGCAATAGATTTAGAATGCAACGTTATTCAATCTCAACATTTTTAGTAAACCTTCGACAAAACATATGTAAATTTCTGCGATACACTAGTTATATATAATATATAACAGTGATTATTTTTAAATTAACTTTAACTAAAACTGCATATTTTTTTATATATACATTTAACGACTCAATTAAATGTATTTACTGAAATATTTTCCTACTTCGTAATGCAAAATACTATTAACGTTTATGTTTTGTTGCGAAAATAAAGTATGACAAGTAAATTGAATCGAAATAAATGTACATATATATGTTTCTTAACTGCAATATGCAAAATATTTCACATTCAATTTATAACTGTGTCGATGGAAAGTCTTTAGTCTTGACTTAGCAATATTTCGTATATATATATATATATATTAACAGATATTAATTGCTGTTAAGACTGAATTTGAAATAGAATTCCTGCCTTTTCGATTAAATACAAACATATATATAATTATATGCCACAAGGTGCAACTAGTCCATATACATATAAATATATTTGTGTAACACTTCACGTCATAAATAAACATAACTTTTTATCGATGGCTCAATGCAAGTGTCGTAACTTAAAATACTACGTCTTTCTATGTTTCTTTGAGCCGCAACTGTTTCCTAATACGAATTCTCCTTATTATGGACAATAAACAAGCAACTGTCTTATCAATAATGTGATAATTGTGACTAATATCACACTTGATATTCACAGGATATATAAGATATTTTATCCTGATCATCAGTATAAGTTTTCTTTTAAAAATAAGAAATCATAATATAATATAAGACAAGAAACAAATTATTTTATCCTGTATCAAAGTTCATATAATAGATAACAAATGGTTTTTATTTTCAAGTTTGACTTTTTTCTGAGGTTAAATTTTCATAATGATTATGATCGAATTAATTATCGATTGCACGGAAATAAATTTTACAAGATACAATATATATGTATACAATCGTAGAATTAACTTTTTTATAAATTATAAAAGCTTTTATTTTTCAAAGCCTTTATTTCGTCCAATATAGTATATATTTTGCTCAGATGTTAAATACACATCTTGTGATTTAGTCATAACACAAATTGTATACGTATACCTTTATATGTGTAACAATAAATAAATCTTGAAGTAAAGATAATGAATGCGATTTTAAAGAAAATCTATTAACATAATGTTGTTAAAAATCGAAGAAAGTAATTTTTAAATGTATATAAAAATCGGAAAATGGACCAAGATCAATGATTCAAGCACGCTAATGATAAAGTGCAGCGATGAAGCGATAACGAAGCGAAAGTTGAACGATTAATATGGATATATGAACGTACAACCTATTGGCCAGCTTCCGTATCCTCCTTCGTTGGAACAGACCTTGATCGATAGGAATATGATGTGAAAATGATTTAGTGTGAATATTTAATGGGTAAACCTGAAAGCGGGTTGATACTCTTTGAAACAAAGAAATGTGTGTATACGTGTGTTATGACGAATAAAAGGAGTGGATGACAAAGAAGGGAGGAAAAGAGTGAAATTCCACTCATTTCTCGCATTAAATGATCCTTATACATAAAGCTTGATGCTCTTTTTTGTAAAAATTACCAAAAGCCTCCCGCACTGCGCCCGCCCGGTGGATTATTTACGCGAATGCATGCCCTTCGTGCTTCCTCGACATCCTCTGTAAGAAAAACGCGCTTATATTCCCACGATATGAAGAATGAAACAAATGAAATAAAATAAATGTATTTCACGCGATTGGCGATATCAAGCTCAGACAACTCAGGACTATCCTTTATTAGTGTGAGACCACCAGAAGATATATGCTACGTGTGTCTGAATATTCAAAAAATAATTTCTGGTAAGACTCACCGCTGATAGAGAAAGTGGAATCTTGTAGATTTCTTTGCCCTTCGAGTCTTGGGCCTTTCGTGGATGGTGTCATCACGGCGGATTCCGGTAAGGTACAAGTAGGCTGCAATTTTATCTGTGGACTATCGTGAATCGAACCATTCTGATTGGCTCGTGCCGCAGCCACAGCTGCCGCTCTCGCTTCTTCCCTAGCCTTTGCAATCGCGGCATCTTCCTCCGCATGTCTTTTCGCCTCGGCTTCGGTTCGTGCGACTCCACGGGGTCTCTACGTAGTTGCAATGTAATGTCAAATTTGAATAATAAAATTTTTATCAATATTTAATTTTATTTTAATCAAGTTTTAAATTAATTTAAATTTAATGAAAAATATAGAATTACTTTAACATTAATATTTAAGAATAATATATTTGTAAAAAGTAATGGCAGAAAGAGCAGTGGAAAGAAAGAAAAAAAAAAGGATTGGTATGTTGTACCTTTTCCTTGTCATTTATCATGTCGTACACGTAGGGGCAGAATGGTTCCGTGTTTACGTATTTTCCGAAACCGTGAACAGCTTTGAGTTCACATTCGTCTACGCATACGCGTCCATTGACAATCACGTATTCAGGTACGCCAGTTACTTCCATACCCTATATGTTAATAATCAAATATCAATCAAATAATTAAACTACAGCCGCGTGAGACATTTTTATTATGGTAATGAGCAGTAATCCATTTCTTTCTGAAAGAATTATGTGACACGTTGAGAATATTATAAATCCCAGCCATGTATTTTGCGACGAAAACAGTTGTCTACATACATATAACGCGCGCATACCGCACAATAGTACAACTATCATTTCTCGCCAAAAGCGGATGACTTAATCAAACTTGCCTCGAAGATGTTGAAGTCAACGGCCTGGACGTGGGTCTGGGCGGAAATGGTGCGTTTCCTGTTGGGATCCCAGACGACAATGTCGGCGTCCGAGCCAACGGCTATAACACCCTTTCGTGGATACAAGTTGAAGATTCTGGCGGCGTTCGTGCTGGTGACCGCAACGAATCGCATGGGGTCCATTATGCCAGCGTGCGCACCCTTCTCCCAGAGCACTGCCATCCTGTCCTCCACACCATTCACGCCGTTGGGAATCTTTGTAAAATCGTCTTTACCCATGGCCTTCTGCTCGGCATTGAACGTGCAATTGTCGCTGCCGGTAACTTGAAGATTATCTCTGAAAAATGGTCATATTAGTGTGTCTGAAGATCGAACTCCCGAAAGGAAAACCAAACGTTAAGTGATTACCTTGACATCGAGTAGGCTAAAGTAATCGAAATTAATAATACACGAAATTAAATAACAGCAAACGTCAAATAATTAAAAGTTGAGGGACGGTAATCGTTAGTTTAATAGTAGTCGTTAAATCAGCAGTTTTTCCTCCGTACATTTAATCAACATTAATACGCTGCACCATACAGGCAACTTCCTAATAATATCTAGACCAAGAGTTACGCTTATGTGTCGTTCTCCTCATTTTGATATTATTATTTATCGCCATGAGCGAAATACGTACACGGAACAATAACGCAACGCAGTTCTTAAATCGGAAAGGAAGAGAATTCTCTAAAAAAAAAAAAAAAAGAGTAATTCAATTCAATAGGGTATAAATAAAAAGAAAAATAATATATAGTAATATATTATTACACGATGTACTAAAACCATCGGATATTTCTCATGTCCAATTTTTTCGTTTAATTAGAAATAAGCATCTCTTGACAAAAATGTTCAAGTATTTATAGCTTTTAATACACAAATAACCCAATAAAGTGATGCGAAAAGGAACAACTCGGCCATCATAAAGACACAAGGGATTCTTTATGCAATCTACTTACTGGGCCAGGTGTTCGGTTAGATAGGCAGGTGTCGTTGGGTCAGGCCGCAACGGCGGGTTAGTAACAAAACGCCTTGCTTTCTCCACGTCTTTGCCGTATTGCTCGCTACCATCGATACCGATGGTGCTTGCCAAGGTTTCCCCGAAAACGATGATACCGTCCGACCGCTTTGCCGACACAACATCGGCAGCCGACTTGCTTGAAATCGCCGTTACGTACAACGGACTATTCACCTAAACGCGATATTTTTATCCTCTCACTAAAATAACTGCCGTGTTCTCTCTATCATTCTATATATTAGACAAAGCAACTTACGACTGAAAAAAATTTATACTGAAATTCAATAGAAATTTCAAAATACCTCAATATTGGAATTATTTATTCTATATATTTATAGATTTACTCTGTATATAAATATTAACTTTTATGGAATATTTACACTAAAGCAATTAATTATATAAAATATAATACATGCGTGTATGTAAAATTATATCTATGTTTTGAATTCTAAACATATACATGTTATGCAAAGTATATTGACTATAAATATAGTATATCAAATTGACAAACCAAAAAGCCATAAATCTTATTCAGTCGTGCTCGATTTATATCTAACATTTTAAAAACGCTTCTAATTGAACATATTTTTATATCAACTTTTATAAAAATATTTTCACATCTATAATGCGCAACGCTAAAACTAATGAAAATAATTATGAGGAAAAAATTTATGTATGTAACAGGCAAATAAATAAAAATAAGAGAGCAAGGAGGGAATGAAGATAACAACAGCTACTTTCAATACGCATGCGAGTGGAATTTCGACGGAACTGTTAAATATAAATTTCAGTGTGCGAATGGACAACGGCATAATTGTGCAATTTGCGCATATGTCACGCAAGCGTCTAGCTGAGTAACATAGAAACTTGAATTACTATTGCTGCAATTGCAACCTATTTCCGCTAATTAGCGGGATAGAAAATGTGTGGAGGGCGCGAAACCAATGGCGCGTACATAAGACTCGGTACAATCGATACTTTGGGCCGAATATATATATATATATATATATATATATATATATACACATACACACACATGCTGCAATGTTATTTGAGAAACACAATTTGATCGATAGAATAAGGATAATTAACGGTAAAATTTATGATCGCGAAGAAACATCGAGTTTCTCTATCCGAGATTATTCAAAGTACTCTCTATACAGATCCAACTTTTTCCTTGATATACGCTTACTTATTTAGGAAAAGACTGGTGCGGCGTGTTCCTTTTAAATAGAAGGTATGTTGATACGTGGCTATTGCATCGATCTCGAACGAAAGTGTTTTCCGACATTTTTGCGGACAAGATACTATACTTGGCAAGGGATTCATTTAGGAATACCTGCAATCAGATCTATGTTTAAATATCGTTGCTCTAATAGCAGTTTGTATTAGTTCTATCTAGATTTGGCTCGTAATACACATATTCGCTAATAGTGAATCCTCAAATGGTCTGTTTGCGTGCTAAGTATCTACGACTTTGCACATAGGTAGTTTCATAAATTCATGTTCTAGCCTGCTTCGATGTCAAAGTTGTCCTGAATTCATCGCTGGCTTTGACTCACTTGGCTAACATGTTTATGAGTACTCGTGGCGTATCCGTATCTGGTCTGAGTGGTGGACTTAATATGTGACCAGCGGCATGTCTCCAGCATTTGTGGAAATAGTTGGTACCGTCCGTGCCAATTGCAGCCGCCAGAGTTTCACCGAAGACACAAACGCCCCGCTTACGCGCGACCTCCACTTCCTCGGCAGCACTACGGCTCATCACATGCACTACGTACAGCGGGCAATTGACCTAAGCATGCAGAATCTTGATACTCTAGGATGACGGCACGGAGAGAAAGTAAAAAATAAAGCTATATATATATATATATATATCTCTCTTTTTTGAGTATGTATAAAAACGGAATTTAAAAATATAAAAATTATACAAAAAAAAAGATAAAAGAAGAAGATATAAGGAAGGAAGAAAGGAAGATGGTATAAGACGAGGTCTTAGAGAGGAAAAATAACATAGAATAGTGTAGGCATCTTTAGGCGCCATTATCACGCTGACATAGATATTTCTTGATCTCAATACGACTTGAGAATTTCGGACATTGGGCACATGCCACGAAAAGCAGCGTCCTGGTTTCTAATCTACTGAAATGTATGATTGTTCGTGAACTAAATACCGTTGCGGGTAGCGTGCCAAGTACATCCGTAACAGAACTTCAAAAATGGTGGAATGTAAAAAGTCTTGCGTGTTCGGGACGAAGTAAGGTATACATCGAAGCAGATAACGAAGCACGAAACTGACTAAGAGATATCAACGTTTTAGAAACGACATCATTGCGAAGCGTTCCGCTTACCTGATTTGCAATAACGCATGCTCTATTCACAGCCTCCGCTTCAACCTCTTCGGGACGTGACATCTCGTGGCCCTCTGGGCCGGTTACTCCTGCGGCCAGTAATTTCTTCGCATTCTGGAACAAGTTTATGACGATAAGAGAGAACTCGTTTATTGTATTTTGCATTAAGATCCTGTTTCAAACAACGTGGATATCTTGAGCTTCCATTACCCGTAATGTAACTTTCAAGTCACATAGCAAGCTTAGATTTTATAGCTTGGCTTTCTTTTTGTTTCTTTGTTCGTTGATTATAGTAATCGAAGAGTAAGTTTGTGGAAGTTACTATATATAAATGCTATTCTTATATTATTTTACGCTTTTAGAGAAACACAAATTTCTTTATTTTATTTAAACTTGTACATTGAAGACACGCGCGCGCGCGCATATGTGTTCTTTTTAAACTCTTAAGTAATCTGAACAACAGAGGGGATTAAATTATAAATAGAGAATTAAATTTAAAAAAAAAACCTTATAAAAGGACTAAGGAATTTGACAATGTTGAAACGAAATCTCGTGGTCTCTAGAGAATATCAGTGAAGATTAATAATCAAAAGTATCGTGAAACGTGGAATTGATCTTAGGTAAACGTGTACATTAGCATTATCATAATTCTGTATGTATACCTCCGTGATAAGATCACCGTTCTCCGCATGCACCATAGCAATGGCGCCGATCTCCTTGCACGCCTTAAAAGCCTCGATCAGCTCCGGATCTCTAAGCATGAACATGTCCTGGTACGCCATGAACATTTTAAAGCTACCGACTCCATGGTTCTTCGCCAATGTTACCATGTCCTCTTTGACCTGCAGACAAACGAGACAATGAACACCGATGAATAATGAATCGCGAACGCGGCTTCCTTTCGATCGTACGATGGACAGCAGCAAATAAGGAGGTTCGACGGCAAAGCGCTCTCTTCCATCGTACCCTCAGGCAGCACGTGCGGTTTTCTCATCCGCCGTCGCTCGGTATTCTAGCCGCGTGATCGGCAATCGTAGTTACAAGCCGGTTACAAGATTTGCACAGTCGCCAATTTATAGAACGAGTTTGTTGATTTTCCTATGTTTGGAATCGCATTGATTCAATCTCTTTCGAATGTCGGTAATCAAAGCTGTGACTGCAATGGACTTAAACCACGCTAAGACTAAGTTAGAGACAGAATCGAGAGAGTTTAACTGAATATAAATTTTCTATTCGCGTCTCCACGCCATGAATAAGAATATAATCCAGACGGAAAGAATATAATCAAGACTATTGATGTAATTGTTTGATACTAATATCAGGGAGTGTTGATATCCGATGAGTTCGTTTAAAACTTTTAAATTGAATTACGACAACGTTAAGCGATGGTAAACTACGTAAAAGATAGAATTGGATTAATTTTATGTGTGCACTGAAATTACGTAAACTGTGATTACGCCAATTGATGTCTAGTTAATGTAACCAATGCGTAAGTCTAATGTATAAACGTCGTAAAGTGTTGTATTCAACTTTGAATATGATCAACAGGAGAAGAAAGAGGTCAAATCTAAATAAATTTTCTTTCTTAGGAAGGTTTCGTTACTACAATTATCTCGTTCCGAGCAACTAAAAAGACGGAATAGAGAGTGCACGTGGCACGATGACCTAGCGCAAGCGTTACATTGCACTTGCATCGTGAGCACTTGATTGACGTATCGTGTCATAAAAGTAGGATATTGCGATACGTTGATCAGATACAACTTATCTCGAAATAATTGGAAAGCAATACGTCGGTAGGTAGAAGTTGATCAGAAACAAATATTTCTAATCAACTTGATTGGATTGTAATATATCTATTATAATATTTGAGAAAACGATATAAAAAACTATGAAATATTCTAACAACCTTTTGATTCCAATTTACCTTTGGATTCCAAGACGTAACGGCGACGTGCAGCGCGTAATCGCAGCACACTTTTTCATCCGCTGACTCTCTATATCTCTCGTAAGCCTCTACAAGGCTCTCGTCTTTTCGCGACACCACGAAATCGATGATCATCGTGGTACCGCCAGCGACAGCGGCTTTCGTACCCTGATAAAAGTCATCTACCGACTTGGTACCCATAAACTCAAACTCGAAATGCGTATGCGGATCTATGCCACCGGGCATTACGTATCTTGCACGTGCATCGATCGTCCTCGTGCCACCCGGAATAATAAGATTGCGTCCCATTTGCCTGCAAACAAAAAAGAAATTTTTTGTCAATTAATTTCTTCGCTTGATTAATTAATATCAGCTTGAGTTGTGACACCATCATTTGGATGGTGTCTACCGATTATCTAACGGTTACGATCAGTCACGCTCGTTTGATAAATCATAGCGAACGTGAACGCGTTTAAGTGTTATTAATTTACTTAGTTAAGTAGTGTTATTAAGTTACTTAAGGCCCAGTTCCACAATCTCCAGTTAACTTAACCGGCCGGTTATTCCATTGGAATTGACCAATCGCATTTGTTAATTTTGCTTAACGACAAATGCGATTGGTCAATTCCAATGGAATAACCGGACGGTTAAGTTAACTGGAGATTGTGGAACTGGGCCTAAGTTAAGTAATTACCGCGACGACGAATGTATCGCGTTTCGTTTGTATAAAGTGGCGGTTAGACACGTGAGCTGAATATACCGTGATACTGCCGGTCAAAATACAAATCTTGCTATCATTGAGAAACAAACGCGCGGATCCGCGCTTCGCAATTTCTTTTAACAAGCCCAATAGTGACTTTCGCAAACGATGCGTTATATAAACCAATATTATGCGTCGCATGATAAAAATGCATTTCGCATTTGCATACCTGATGATGCCATCTTCAATGTAGACATCACTGTCGATTATCCCATCGTCGTTCACAACCTTGCCATTTTTAATTAGCAATCTGTTCTGCGCGCTCTAGAATAAAATAACATTCGCGTTAGTTTATATACAACGAGAGTTTACAGTTTTAAAAATACAGGCTTAATAATCGTGGAACGATTTAACGGATTCAGCGAGTCTCTTCCACTATCGACCATGACTCGCCCAAATACTGTCCTTGCTATAACGCAACTTGGTAGTACGCAACGTGCATGGACTCCAACATCCGGCATACGCAATTAATGTACGTGCGCATCGCTATGTACTACGGTATTATCAATCAGCGTTGTATAAGAGAGTGACGGTTCACGCACTTCCGCCAATGTTGGATTTAGAGCATGTACACGATATGCGTGATAAATAAACAGTTATCCCATGTTTTTTAAGCAAGTACAAAAGATACGTTTCTTTTCAGTTTTCCAGCGAAATGCAAACGAATTGGTAATATATTTAATTTTAAAATAATGCTTATTAATACCGTAAAACACTGAAAAAATAAATGTATCAGAAGTCTAATTAGGTACAAAGTGACACATAAAAATTTAACTGCCATTCGATGTCAACGACCTCGATGACCAACGAGTACGAGGTCAAAAAGTATAATATGACGTAATTTCCAGTTGCATCCTTTGTTTCATTATTGACGCAACATCGCGCACCGTGTACAATCTTTGTCTACTTGGAGAAATAAATTGCGAAGAAGGAGAGAACCGGCATTGCGTTGCACCGACCCACCGTAGTTTGCATCGGTGCATGGACGGGCGCATCCATCCTCTTAAAGGGCTCTCGTGCTTTTCGCCCTCTCGTGCGTGCGGGGAGAACATAACATAAAAGCCCTACCCCCGGCGAAGGGTGACGACGGGAATGAGGACGACAGTGCGTCAGGGGAAGAAAAAAAATTCCCGGCTGCCGTCACCCACGCCAGCTAGTCTAGACCTCTTTGCGCCCCATGAAACCAGTCACGTTGGCAACGAGTTCTTCCGGACAAGCTCCACGAGACCCCTTCGATCTTGCGCCAATTTAATACGCCCTTCGACACTTCTGTGTCACCGATCCTAACCGGTTCTGTATTGTTTCGCGTCAGAAAGCAATTCGATATGCAAACTAGATCAAATGCCATTTTACAATCCGCCTAAAGAGGATTCTTATGACATATGATTGTGAATATCATAAAGAAACGAATGCGTTATTCGTAACGAGTTTCGTATACGACGAAGGCCGATGGCTTTGAATTTCTCAAACAAGCCGACACTAATATACTTTTCGATAGATCTAGAACATTCGTTATATCGATTGAAGATGTTCAATAGAATCGGTGCAATAGCGAATGCATCTCGATCTCGAGCTAATATGTAAAACTAAATGTAGAACAGAAGATAGCGTGGGTACGTGTAGGAGAATCTTTATGTGAAATGTAGAAACGCGGATGCTCGACCTTCGAATTTAATATGTCGAGAGACTATCGGCAGATGTATTCTACGTGGGCGGAGACCTTGTCATCTTCGAAGTGTAGTATTAGCAGCGGCCGAGAACACATGTGTTTCATATGTTGGAAATCGGCGCGCGAGTATTTTCGGCGAGCACGCTCTTAAGATACGTCATGTATGCGGCATCGTGTGATTTTTTAAGTGAAATCTTCGCAGGAGTGCCTCGAGAGCAATAAAATCCCATCAAAACCAAGTATCAGTCAGTATCAGTCTCCGAGACTTAACTCTCTCGATACTCGCAAGTCGATAAATTAACACATGCAATAAACATATTTATTCTCTTGTGTTCTCTCTCTCTCTCTCTCTCTCTCTCTCTCTCTCTCTCTCTCTCTCTCTCTCTCTCTCTCTCTCTCTCTCTCCCTCTCCCTCTCTGAGTTGTTAATTATATAGTAGATAAAATTATTCGTATATCATTATTGCAGATTTTGTTCAAAAGAATAAATCTTTATCTAGTGCAATCTGATAAAAACACCATATCTCTCTCACACAATTTTAAAATTAATAAATTGTATTAAAAATTAATGGAATAAAGGAGTTAGTTCTGAACAATATTAGGATAAACTTTTGTATTCTCATCTAGAAAGATACTAAACGTACGATAAAATAGAAAATCTAATTAATTAGATACAATTAATCTTTCAACTTAACACGATACAGATTTTTTCCATATAAAAATACTTAATATAAAATAGACAAAGTTACTGTTTAATATATAATATATAAGGTAATTCGCAGTGTAAAGGTGAGACTAATACGGCGCAAAATGCGGGTTGCGTCAAGCCAGAGGCCAGAGCCACAGCAGCGGCCCTGGTTAAAATCAATAGTCTCCGACACTTCCTGTCTATACGTCTCGAATCCGCCGGTACGAATCGACGCGGTTGTAAGCGAAAATCCCTTATCGCGAACATCTCGCGATTAGATCGCGGGCGGCAATTTGGCGTGTCAGAACGTGCCACTCTCTCTCTCTCTCTCTTTTCATCTCTCAAGGTCTCTCGCAAAGTGTGAGAATCGAATTCCGCTTTTAGACTTTCGGTGCTAGGCGCGAGAACGTAGATAGATCGGTCTTCCAGCAAATTTCCGTTACTTTGTTGCAATATTTATACGGCATGCTATTTCCTTTATCAACGAGGAAGAAGCTAACGGGAGCGATTTTCAGAAACTGCAACTCGCAGCTAATTACACCGCTCATGTTACTTAATTGAAGGTAATGTCGTTGGCTTTTCAGATATACGTACACGCAAGATGCTCATTTAGATCGTGAAAAATTACAATTAAAAGCTCTGGCGTGGAAAGAAAAAAATATGCCCAAGTATCTTTTATTATTTATTTTATAAGAAACGAAAGATACCTTTCTGCATCTAAACCGGTAACTCCGAGCGACTAATGAAACTCTGGCAATGTATCGCGATGCGAGTTGACTCGGCAAACTTGGCGCGAGACACACGGCCAAATAACTTGAAGCATTACATAATCGCTTGATGCATTTAATGTTTCGTATCCAAGAAAATGATGAAATAGATAAAAATTCATAAACTAAAGGCACGCTGGTTAATAAAGCTTCACCTATTCTTAAAAGACTATTCGTCCCTATCTACTATATTCTTATCACTGAATATGGTAAACGCGATTTAGATATGTTATGTCAAATGCAAGCACAATAATATGCAAATTTCACGAAAAATTATAAAATAGGACGAAAATAATAATATTGTACATTTAAGCGCTTCTCAAGAAAAGCGGATTCGTTTTTTATTTGTTCCAGGTGTACACGGTACTTAACAAATATCAATATGTACACACTACATATGCAAATTAATCTGTGCCTGAAAGACTCAATAGTTACGCAAGGCAAACTGCTTCTTGTCAATTATCGTACGATCGGCGCCTATCAAGTAATTGCGTCTCGCTTTTTAATAAGATGCCGTACCTACGTGGCGCGGACGTGCGTACATCTAATTCACGAGTGCGCATGAAACCTACGAGAGATCTCTTTAAAGCGACATCGTCATCTCGACGAAGGCGCCCTTGGACCGTATCCCACGATCGCGTTTTACTATGTTCGCCCGAGTAAAGATGCACACGCGTGCATGACAAGACTGGCATTGAATTGCCTGAATCCTACGCAAAATATTATCCGAGGTTAGATTCCCCACATTCTACTTTAATGAGAAATTAATAATCAAAATTATTTGCATTCTATATACGCCCTGATGCTTTCTTGATTGAAATATGTTAAGAAAATGAAACTGTAATGTATCGTTAGAATATTGATCCTGCTTATGTCTGTTAACTTGTATGGGCTTTACCTTTACGCGAACGGGATCGCGGACGATCCACCTGTCTACTCTACATTCGTCAACATGACGTGCACCGGAAACGGTGAACATAAGTCACACCTGGCTTCCTCTATCGTGGCCGTTTACGTTTCAGAATTGGCATTGGCAACGCGTGGTTCGATCGACCGACTTTTGTTAGCGGTCTAAGTAGTCAAATTTAACCCCGCATCATCGCGTGAAAACGCGATGACGCGACGTACGGTAAGAGGGGATATTTTGCGTGAGATTGCTTTGACCAACAATAAGTAAATAAAACTCTATAAGAATAGATGGACGCGAATAAAGGGGGAGGAGGAAGCAGAGCGAGATAAGTAGCTAACGAAAATTGCCGTGAATAATAGTACTCCGACATGCTTCGAAGGCCATATGTGTCGATCTTATAATCCAGTCGATCGTTGAAATCACGATAATCTATCACACGGCAACTGACCGTTTTTGCAAAGCTGGCTCTACATTTTTAGAATAACGATATAAATCGTAATAATTGATAAAGTTCTGATCTCTTGTCAGGAAATACTAGAATTTCTGATGCTCAGAAAAGGAGTTGTAACGATTGAGTGATAAGTAGATCCGAGGATATGGGATACAACTTTACGTTCGATCAAGTTCGATTTGGATCATAATATGTTATTGAGCCTGGAAATAATAGAGCATTACCTTGTGCGGGGAATCAAATGGCAACATTAAACGCTTAAACGTGAGATACAAGTTACTTATAGACTGAATAGCATACAGTTTATAAGTTCACTATAAACTCTTACAAACAGCAATTAAGTAATTAGGTAGTTTACAAAGTTAATTATTGTCAAATTAATTAAACGATCGAATAAAAATCTTTCAGTTTGCTTTTCCCGACAATTACAATAACTTGGCAAACCACTGTTGATTTCTTACAACGCTCGATAAAAATAGTAATAGCTATCTAACGGCGAGGATACGCTATCATATTATTGGCTAATTAACTACGACAAAAATAACATGTTCTCTATTGAAATAAATTATAAACGTTAATAAAGTGTAACGTGACACGAGGAATAAAACCAGGTCAGTACCCAATAATTATATGTCTTTTCTCTCTCTCTCTCTCTCTCTCTCTCTCTCTCTCTCTCTCTCTCTCTCTCTCTCTCTCTCTCTCTCTCTCTCTCTCTCTCCCTCCATGAAATTGTACATCTTTCACGGGTACATCAAATCATCTCATACGTCGTCGCAAACCGCGCCTTTATTTATCCCGTACTCTCGTTCCGCTCGCGAGATCATAAAGATAAAAAAAGGTTGTCGAATGATTGGAGAAGAACGGTGCGTTGCTTCTATGTCAACGACATTTTTATTTCATCAGAGATTCTCGCGTTTCTTCCCATCGAAAAGATCGAAGCGTCGGGGATATCTCCGGTTTATTTTTACTCTCGCGAAAACCGTCGTCACCCGAAACGACTCGTGGATCAATGGTCGAATAGCAGACTGAATAATATCGGCTCTATTTGGAAGCCAATGTCGCAAAACGTATGTTAAAGATAATACCGGCAGCTTTTTCCCGACATTAGGTCGACGAGTCGAGTCGACGAACTATTGATTCGCGGAGCGCTAGCCCCGCGTCATTTCTGGCGGCGTCCCAGTGCCGTACGATTTTTCCCTGTTGCATTTTCTCTTATATTATGTTATATTATATTATATTACAAATCCTATATTACAAACACACACACATAACGAGTCAAGAAGTTCTTGAGCTTTTATGGTACTCACTTTTTCACGATATTCCTAACACTTTCAATCTAATCTTCAGGTAATATATTTAGAGAAATTAAATAAATATTAAATTTTTTTCAGCAGTCTTTTTTGACAATCAACTTAAATTTATAGAAATTATTTTTCTGCTCTAGTCTTTTGAATTGTAAAAATTCAAAAATTCTCAAGTTAAAAGAAAACGCATATTTGTTCTAATAAACAACGTAGCGATTGTTAAGTTAAATACAGTTAACGCTTGAGAGATAACACGCTTGAATCTAACGGTATGGCGATTGTTCCCGTTTGCAGAATCGGTGAGAAAGAGGATGAGAGCTTTCTACTTTCAATTGGTGTTAACTAGCAAGTACTAATTAAAGACAAGATGCTAAAATCGGAGTTTATATTTCTTTAGCATCCCCAAAGTAAAATTAACGTAAAATAATCTATAGATCTTTTCGGTAATATAGATATAAAATATGCAATCCTTTTGATACAATATTAAAAAATACAGTAAAAAAAT
This sequence comes from Aphaenogaster rudis, assembly GCA_003063815.1. NCBI lineage: Eukaryota > Metazoa > Arthropoda > Insecta > Hymenoptera > Formicidae > Aphaenogaster > Aphaenogaster rudis. Next base: position 66,743 of record NJRL01000344.1, on the reverse strand, counting down.
ATATATATATAAATTTTTAACAACGTCATAAAATAATTTATACGATATTCTCTTTTCAGTCTTTCTCTCCGTAGCTTTTAAAATTTTAATTGGACTTTATATTTAGAAACTGTCAATTTCGTACGCTGACACAAAATATTGTCTTCATTAGACGCATTAAGAAACTGATTGATGCCTAGTTTCATTTAAAAAATGGACTACCGGCGCTCGAATGAATAAGACACCAACCTTGCCACGAGGCGACATTACTTTCGTTTTTCGTATTGGAGCTGAGACGTTACAACAGTCACTTCTCTTTTTTACGAATGTACGTCACATTTTATATCCCGATGCCGCACAAGAACTATTCAGGATCGAAATATAGACTTCAGCCTAACAATAGATCATCGATATAGACGTTACTTAATGACGAGGCTTCTTTTTCTTTTATCGTTTCTATTGACGTTGGCATCATAAAAACGCACACAGGGTATAGCTTCCGCAGATGTTGCCCTACATTTTCTAAATCGGTGCTTCGCGACAGTTGTACACAAAATTGCATAAACATTATTTAACGCTACGATCTTTATCTTTCATATCGACGCATGCGTTTCTTATGACCACCATATATATCCTTGGCAAACATCATGTAATTCTACAGGCGATAGTTATTAAAAATTCAACGTTTCAATCATTTTTATGCATTATTAATATCAAATAAAATCTATACGCTACAGTTTTTTAAATAGTTTCTTGGTAATTTTTATACTCTTCGCACTTTTATATATTTTTGAGCTCTGACTCTTCAACTTGTACAGTTATATGTAAATCATAAACGGTAATAAAATACATGGAATTATCATAAAACCAATGGTGTGAATTAGCTGCAGCTCTTCGCTATCTCGACGAACGCGGAACGACAGAGAAGAGAACGATTGATAATTTCACGCCTCGTAGGATACTTATGAGGCTTGCAACTTGCAACGCTCGCATTGATACCGATTGGAATAATGGCGCAAAGTAAAGAATGCACGGTGCATTTTCTCTCTTTAAAATATAGTAATTAACTTGTTTGTCCAAGAAATTTGCAACATATCCAAAAAACACTAAAATTTTCGATTAATAATTTAATACATGTAAATGAAACAAATATAATCCTGTCTATATATCAGAATTCGTTAAAAGAAATGGCAATTTATTTTTATGCAAATTGTGTAATATCTTAAATCATATGTCATCACAATTGTATCGTATCGCGCGCGCGCGTCAAGCGTTATAAACATCTTTTCATTGATAAAAAACCGTCTGATATGCATGTCGTAAATAAATCATGTTGGTAATACCAAGTTAACGTCAATATTTTCATATCACTTTACTAACCAGATACAAACGCGCATGCACATACGTAAAAATCGAAAAATAGATGAAATAATCTCCAGCAGCCGCGCTAGTCCGATTAAATGCATATTATGTCATATGCAGACGATAACCTCAATAAGATAAACGGTATCGCAGCAAAGTTCTCTCATGCGATCGGGAACTCCCAGCACGATCCCCACCGGCACCGTCCCTCATGCTGATTAAATCGTCTTATGGATTATATCATCGAACTTATATCAACTATTAACCGATATCTCAATTAAAAAATGCACGATACCGTTTAGAGCTACGAGCTACGAGCTACTGGCTATAAACATCGTTCTTTATCTGCAGGTTTATCAAATACGGATTTCTCCACAGCGATGATTTTATACTTTGGGTTTTAGTACGTGCACAGGATAGTGTACTTATCAACCACGCACAACAATCGTATCAACTCTTTATGTGATATTTGTTTAAGCGAGCTGCAAATGATTCCACAGATAACATAGAGCTGATCATTATGTAAACCATTTTAAATAAACAGAATCGTTTGCGTAAGCAGAAATCGATCAAATGTTTCTCGCGCAAAAGTAAGAAAAGTTTGAGAAAGCGAGATAAAAATTAAGTCAGCTAGAGCTAACGACGTTAACTCTAGCGGAGAAGACGAACCCTTTGGCACACAAATCAATGACACCACGACTCCCAGCACTTGGACTATTTAGAGCATATATTTAGCATTTATTCCCAAATTCCTCTCCGAAATGATTCTCGACAATCACCATTTTCGAAGCACGTACCTAGTTGAGAAATAGATGTGATCTGAAAAAAAGACTGGTTTGTCGAGTTTCGTTAGCGTTCGCGATACTTATTTTCTCAAAAATAAAATAATAATGACGCTGCTTGACAACGTTATTTTGACACGATCGCGAAAGCGCAAGGCGAGGGAAAATGTCGTTGAAGTCTGTTGAAAGACGATGAGATTTCGAAGCAGGAGGGTGGAACTCGAATCCAATGACCTTATCGAGCGGTAGTTAATCGCGTCACCATGTTCCTTGCTCATCCACCAGGCACCATCCATCATCCACCATTTCGCCGGTGCGGACTGCGGCGCGGCGCGGCGCTGTCGCGCGCAGATAAAAATAACGACGCTTTTTTTTTCTCCGCCGCAAAACTGGCGGCCGCGCAACGGGCAGCTTACAGGTGCTAAAACGCACTCACCTGCAGATGAATGGGCACCTTCTTCACCGGAGTACTCATCTCGCGGATTCAAATTCCCTTTCCCCACGGCACTCACGGCAGTCACGGTATTTACTCGTAATCGGTGTAGCCACTTACTCTCGCGTTTTCGCGCAAAACACGTCGTGTTCGCTTCGCGTTTAGCCGAATCGTTCTCCTCTTCTTTAATCCCGATTCCCGACGCTTTTCTACGCGGACGGCGGAGGGAGACGAGCAAAACCGCTGGAAACTAGGCGCACCGTACAAACTACGCGCATCGACTGAACGCAACTGCTCTGAAGTCTGAACCAATGAACGCAACGCAATTGACCATTGTCGTTGCGCGAATGCGACGCTGCGCGACGCTGCGAGCGCGCGCCAGCGCTGTTTACGCCGTTTACGCCACCGCGCCACCGCGCCACTGCGGCACCGGTAAGGGTGGATGCCCCCTGATGCTCCCTCGCCTCGACCAATCGGAGCAAACCGCGGGAAAATTTCAACCGTTTTCGTACTTTTCCTTCACGCTAATCACAAATTTCACATGAATCGCCAATCATTTCCTCATGTTCAAGTTTCTTTTTTTTATTACTAATATATGTATAATGAAAGAGATATACTTTTCATTCCGGTCATTCTAGCATTTTCAATTTTAAATGATAATAATGCGAAAATAACAGTAGCAACATTTTAGATTTGCTGTGTACATACATATAAAATATTAACACTTTTCTCTACTCTTTATCTGTAAAATATATTATACCCGTAAGAGAACCTTTCCCCGCCTTCGAATTTCAGATAAATGATTGATTAAAGAACGTCCTTTGGTTAATTTGATCATATACCTATACGTTATATACATTGTATTTTTAAATATCTTGCGTATAATACGTTTGCATATCATACACGTTCCATAATTTTTTACCCAGAATCATAAAGCAACATTTGGTCCATTTTACAAATAAAATGACGAATTCAGTTCAGAAAGTTATTTCGGGTTTGCAAGGAAATTTACAATTAAATCTAGTTACTCATTTATGCCCAGTGTCATATCTTCCTAATGTTTTGCGATCAAATCTATTTTATGTTACAATTCGTTACACGTTGTAATTCCAAGCCTATGTTATTGACGCAATTAAATTACATATGGGGGCAGATCTCGCTTCGAGCAGATTTGTTTATTTTTATGTCAAAAATAAAGGATTTCGATTATATTTGTAAAAAAGATATGTTTATTAAATATTGAATATATTGAAAATGGGCAGAAATATTCTAGGCATATACGAGTCTCTTATATACCTTCTTCAAATTCCTTTGCCATCTAAACTATTTACAATCTTATATGTATATATATATATATATATATATAACTTTCTTCTGGTGTTATCATGCGATAAAAAATTGTAGCGGAGAATGTATATACAGAAGCGTATCTCCCTTAGACTGAATATTTAGGACCACATTTCTTAATTGGCGTTAATCTCAGGCCTTTAGCCAGCATTTGAGCTTCGAGGTCGCGGTCTTCGTTCTGATATCTAAAAGAGAAATAAATATATTTGTATTAATTCGAAAAATACTATGTAATTTTTGCTGGAACGGTATATAACATGTTCGTACAAACTTGTTTGCACAAAATCATCATTATCATTTTCCGAAACATCGACATTCGATCTAGCTTCTGTCAAAGGGAGACGTTCAGAGTTGAAGAATAATTTTAAGCCTATTCTATTATTAGCTTTTTTCTTCTCCTAATATAATCATCAATATAGTCATTATGACATGAGACTTTTAGCATCTTTATTTTATTGCTCAAGAAAATTACGACTTTTTTTAAAATCTATGTAAATTATGGTAATGGATAATAGCAGTTGTAATATATACACACAAAGTTTCTACCTTTGACATCCACAAGAACAAAGATAAATTATATTTCGTTAAAAATAAAATACGATTCAAACAACTACGTCTATATTAAAATTATTATGCAGTTATATATAAAAAAATACACCCATTGTCATTAAAGAACTGTATGTTTTATAGATATCCAAGTATTTTTTGGAAGCAAATGGATGTTTTAATCATTTTTAAGACATTTTGCACATCATTTTAATCAGTCATTTATTTACTCCTTATGAAAAGAACTTTTAGATACGTAAAAATCGATATGTTTCAACTATAGAAATTTTACATCAAGCGTAAAAATCCATACTTTTAATATTTCGAAAACATTTGATCATGCGTGACTGTTTGCAATATCAAGTTCATGTGATCTCTTTTCTTATCTACTGCATTCAAAAAGCTATCAGTACAATATATTTATTTTCTTAGAATGACTACATCAGTTATCTCAGGAAGCATAACAAGAAAAAGAAATAAAAATACATTTGAAGATTTCAACGCAATCAAACTGCAATAAAAGCAGGTGTAATTTAGAGCAAAATTAAATAAGAAATTGTGAATAACAAATAACAAATGTCACTGCGGGCACAAGATAATAAGACATTCTTTCTCGTAAGAATTTTAAGTACTATACCTACCAAATTGCCATGTCACCCTATCGCACACGCGCGCGCGCGCGCGCGCGCACGCACGCGCACGCACACGCACACACACATACACACATACTGAAGGCATTAATTTAAAATAATAACTTATTCAGATTTATGCAAAATATAAATTTAGTTATCTATTTGCTTTACAGTTTAGTACGATATATGTATCGGTAAAAGCATGCGCACAATATCGTGAAATGTTTGGGGAAATTTTACAGATTAAGAGATGCTAATGATTCCTGATTACAATTAATAAATATTTCTACTATATGGACTGAAAAAATATAAACAAATAAAATAATAAACAATCTGAAAATGTAAGATAAATACTCCGACTTGTGAGAGGAAATATTAAAAATACGGGTATAACATGCATTTGTATACATAGAAGTAATAGGTGTCATGCACGATGATTTACACCACCTTTGTCGTTCTTCTTCTAATAGAGCGATTAAGGAATCCCTTTTTGCTACTATCTCCAACATTTCCGTCAAGATTTCTCCTTCCTTTTTGACATCGTCACTGGTCTTCTTATCATCTGTAAAATTATATTTCAATTTACAGCGGTATTTATACACTGTCTAAAAATTACTCTAAAAATTTCCCGCTGCAATACATTAGCAATGCTATCATTTGGATCTATGTCGTTTTCATTATTTTATATCGTTTTTTATAGAAATACTTGATGTTCGGAATTCTAATTATTATATATATATACACAACATTATAAATTAATAAGTTAGAAAATAAAAATATTTACCATCATCAGCCAAGCGTTCACGCAATTCTTGTTGCAATCGTTCATGACGATCTTCCAACTGAACTTCTTGCGCACGTACTAAAAGTTCCTTTTCATATCTACGCAATTCCGTACGTTCCTTCATAAGATCAAACCATTCTCTGAGCAAATCGGCTTCTTCGCGATTGGAAGAATCTACATAAAATTATTTAATACCTCAGACTGTATTTTTTCCCTTCGTATATACGTATATAAAATATTCATTTTAACAATTAACCTATGTCAATTATTTATTATATGGTTCTTTTAAGTAGAATGTTAAAAACAATTGAAGATTTAATATCTATATAAATCAAATAAAATAAAGAGACTGGAAATTACAGTAATCAGATATAGGCAGAATATTATATTCCAATTTTTCAAGCTGTAATAACAATGTTATAAATTTGAAGAAAAAGAAATCTATACATACATAAAGAATATTATATATTACCTCCTTCACCACGCAACGCTTTCTCGACACTTACGCCCCGGCTCTCCAATTCTTTTTGTTTTACTTCAGTTTCCTCTAATTTCCTTTGTATTTCTTGAGCCATCCGCAATCTTTAAAACATATTCAATTTAGCAATGCTTTCAAATTAAAACTGAGTTTCTAAACATATATAAGTATGTTGAGATAGCGAAATAAAGCTAAGTTTATCAAACTTATTGAAATATTTTTTATATAGAATTATAAAAATTATAAAATTCTAACAAACAATTTAATTCTCTTGATGTTTCTACTAAAGAATTGCAAATCTACTAAGAAATATATAGTATCGGAGAATACCTCTCATTAGTAAACCGATATATTATAATATTTTACTCATTTTTATGAAATTTTTTCTAATATTTTTCTCTAAAATTTCATCTACTTGACTTGACATGTTTCGTTGTCTCTATTCGAATATAATGTAAGTATATTATATCTTACCTCTTTAATTGTGCTTGTCTAGCTACTTTTTTAGCAGTCTTCAATTTACGTGAAACACTATTGCACGATTCTTCAGTTGCCGTAACTTTTTGCATGCACGATGCAGATAAAGCAGTTGTTTTAGTATCATCATCTGATAAACTGTCATCTGAAACATAAAAATATAAAATTATCATAGTATAATATTACTTTGTATTTTTATGTTATTAACCAGATAATTCAGAAAAGTACATATAAAATCGCTTAGTCCAAATATATTACTCTTCGATTTGTAACAAATTATTAGATTTTAAAATAGCGTACAAAACATAATAACTCGAAGAATTTTGATCTTACAACGAGTATAATGAAGCCAAATAATTCATATATTTGTTATCATAAGAAATATAATATGCATAGATGTATTCTTTGTAATTTGAATAATGCTACCATATATTCGTAAAATCAACAATAAGAATATTTGTATAAGTCGTACCTGATACTTGAGTGGTATATGCAGAGTAGTTAAGCGGTGGTGGCGGCACAGGTGGTGGATTTTCAGTGCGAAAATTTCCTACGAGCATATCCTCACACACACTTTTAGGTCTCGTATCGCATTTCGATGAAACGGTTTTATCAATCTGCATTTAGCATAAAAACAATATGCTATACAGTTTTCTTTCAGAACACTTTATATATTAGTGATAAAAATATTAATAATAATAATAATAACTATGATAATAATACTTACTTTTCCTTTTGATTTTGAAGTCAGTCGGAACATCGATAACTTGTCCTTCTGATTGGGCGATGGACTTGTTTCCTTCTTAAAGAAGAAATCCGACACCGCCTGTATAATACTCTTTCTTCTCTCTGAGTCCTTCGGCTTCTTCTTGTCCCTTTTAATTACCGCGCTATTGTTATCCGAAAGTGATAGACCTGCGGTATTCAACAACTCGTCCATCGATTTTGCGCTAGCCGCTGGCAGTTTTTGGAAATTGATCTTCTTTGCGATGTTCTTCATATTGTCGGTGCTTTTGCTAATTTGTAATTTCAGCTCCGAATTATCTATTGCGCTAAAATTGTACGATTTAACTCTTTCAGTCTTCGTCATATCGTCCTTTTTCGTATCATCCATCGAGAGTTGTCTTCGGGTCACCTTCATTCTTAATTCCTTGATTCTGTCTTCAGGACTTAAGCCTAAATCTTCGTCGCTTTTCATTCTAGCCCGTTCTCGGGCATCTTGTCTGGCCTTTTCGGCGGTTCTCCTCGCTTCCTCATTCTTTAATCTTGGTGGTGCAAGTGGCGTTTTAAAAGCATCCTCTAGACTAGCGGTAGTCGACTTTTCGTCTGCCTTCTTTGGGAGTTTTTCTTTGGTTTCTTCTTGATCGGTTTGCTCACGAGGGCATGAAGAAAGATTCAACTTGTTTGCCTCCCCTAAGATTGTGTGAATTGGACTATTTACTGGTGATGTGATAGAAGTAGGCACAAACCTGTTACCAACGGAAGAAACATTACATAATGATGGTTTTATCGGAGATAACGCTGTGGTAAAAGATGAGGCTCTCGCAGCTCTTCGTGCCTTTTTTTCAGCTGACTTCTGTTTGTGAGCCTCGAATTTATCCATTAGAAGATCCTGAATAAGATTCTTTTGCTTTGATCGTTCTCTTGTGATCTCTTCAAGTTTTCTCGAGGTTGCAGGTGAATTGAAACCGTTACTGTTTACAGTCATTGTTTCCTGGCATTTAATCTCCTCAGCGATCATTTCTGCGGTGCGTGTCTGCGCCAAGCTTTTCGAATTTTTTCGCCTCGATTTTCTTACGTCAATGGAATCCTTGGCGTTGCTAAATTCTGCGATTCTAGATTGCAATCTCTTTACGTATTCCAGATAATCCGGATTGCTAGAGTCCGCCTTGGCTGACTCCTCGCGCTTCTCCGTCATTTCTACAGGAACTATAGACACTTGAGGGTTGATCGGACTGGCAAGCACTGTGACAACTTCGCTGGTAGTCGTATCTTCTGCTGGCTCTACAAGTAACAGACTATCTTCCTCCATTGATTGAAGTAATTCTTTGTTAAAGGCTTCTGCCAATTGCTCCCGCTTCGCGTTCTCCTTAAATTCCTCTTCATCTTGTTCCTTGGTTCGAATTTCCGGTTTCATCGATTTATTTACAATGGGATCATTTAGTTTGCCAATCACATCCTCCATGGTAATTGGATCAATCTCGATCACATTGGCATCCTTGAAGCCTTCTTGTTCTTCTTCTTCGCCATACGAGTCGTTTTCCAGGTCGAGTCTTGCTATCGGCGCATCAGCAACTGGTAGATTGCGCGACATGTTAGTTGAAATAGGAATGTTGGAAAGAGTCGTTTTGACATTTACGAATTCGATGTAGCCTCGATTTTTCAGCATTGCAATATTGGAGGCATCTTGGAGGCTGTCATCCAACAGCGACTCATTGTCTGTGTCCATGTAATTAATATCTTCGCCGTTGACTAACAGTTTTGATGTATTATTGTTCGGATATTCCTGATCGATCACCCGATCAATCTTGGAATAGTCGAGTTCCGTATCCTCCTCTTTAGCGATTTTGGCGAGTGTAGAAGACAGTTTTGCATTATTCCTTCGTACAGTGATAAAGTTAGGATCGATATCGAGCTCTACGTCACGAAGATCGTCAGAGACTAAAGCCTCTCCGTCGTGAGCCCATTCAGAAAATTCTGTCTCAGTGAATGCTGCAGTGGTAATATCGTTCTCCTCGGAATCATCTTGTTTGTTAGACATTGCCGAAGCTTCGGAAGTAGGACTGCTACAGTTGCTCCTCCTGTTGTCATCCCGCAAGTTTAATTGTTCCATATTATTATTTACCATTTCAACAGTATGCGTATTGTCAACTGATGGATCGAGTAATCGGCGATCCCGCAGGAAGGAGACTTCGATAGAATCCGGCTCGAAAGTCTGGCCATCATCGGGATCATAATGCTTGTATCGATCAGCTCCCTCATCCAGTAAAAGATCGCCATCGGTACTGTGAATCTGTAATCTGGGCGGCGAAAGATTTACAGCAACAAATTTATCGTTCTCAACTGCTTCGTTAGAGTCGGAAGAAGATAATGAATCGCTGTCTATCTCAGAATCGCCCGAACTGGCGTCCTTATCCTCGTTCTTCCTGTTCCAATCCACTTGCGGCACAACAATGGACGTCTCATGAAGGGGACTACGCGGTCTAAAACCATTACTTTCTTCCGCATTGTTCGAGAGACCTTTTTCCGTATTTCGCGAGCTTTTTATATCCTCTACGGTATTCTTCGTTAAATTATTAGTTTGCTGTAGAAATACTTGCTCATCGATTAACTCCCTATCTTTCATCGAAGACTCACTGCAAATGTTGGGTGCTGTCTTCGATTTCAAAATACTAGATTCTTTCACTAAATCAGGTAATTGCTGCGTCTTGGATGTTTCTATCAAGGTTGTCGGCTTTGCGACAGCGTTTGATGAATTTTGGCAGCGATCGGTTGATAATTGTCGTGAAAATAAAATTGTAGGCGACAATGGAGAAAGCGGCGCATTGCTGGTTCGCAGTTTACTAGTACCTTAAAAAAGATACAACATATGCATAAGAGATGCTTTACGAGAATAAAATATTATTCTAAAAATTTATTTCTCGGATCTTGCTCAGTAGCTAACATATCACAAATATTGTTTTATGACATTGGAAAGTTCTAAGTATTAAAGATATTATAAAATAATATAGAAATTAGTATTAAAGTAGAGTATTGAAAATATAAAACTAAAATACAAAAATAAAGATACCTTGAAGAAATGCTTGCATAGTAGGGCTAGGCTCTGGTGCCGGATTTAACAACTTTTGATGCTGAGAGATTGCATCAGTAAAGTTTCTTAACTTGGTGTCCACATTAGACGCTGAACCTGATTTTACGACGGAACCACCCAACGCTGATCCGCCCAGTAAATAACGTTTTTTCAATTCTAAGGAGAGTCTCGAGGCGATTCCGCCGGTGGAATGAGTGCGATTCAGAAAATAATCTCCCTTTCGTGGATTCAACAATGGCGTGCAATTATTTGAGTCGACAGAAATCGGCATATTGCAATTTACTTCTTTGCTCGATGCCACCTTAGTACGATCTTCCAAAAACCGCTCGCTAGTATCTTGCTGTTTTTTGTCCTGCGTCAGGTTGCCATTGATTGAAGAAATCATTTTACTCTTCACCTGCACTTTCTTTGGCTCAACATAAGCGCCTCTCGTTTTCCGCACATAGGAATCGTTGATGGTAATCTCGGGAATCTCATGCTGTGTCGGAGTCGCTTCATCGTGCTCGAATTCGGAGTCGGTCGAGATTTCGGTTGCGGAATTTTCCACGCTCTCCTCGGTCGACGCATCTTCCGACGACGCAACCTAGGAAATAAAGTGTCCTAAATAAATATCATGCTAAATGAATAAAAATTATAAACAATATATAGCTAGACTAATAAGCAAGTTTAGTAAATTAGTATAAGTTGAATAAAGAAAAAGGCACAGATGCTAATACTCTGATTGTGATGTGTTCTGATTGGATACGTATTATTTTTGTAAATGATGTCTATATACATGTAGAAATCAATATCTTATCATGATTAATATGTCGAATTATACAATATGATCACAGAGAGAGAACTCATTATCTTTCCTGTTTACAAATATTAATTTGAACTTATTCTTTAAATCAAAGTAACTCCGTTTTACGATAAGCAATTTCAAAGATCTAGACATAAAAAGGATAAATCTCGAAAAACGCAAATTTAATTTTACCAATATAAATTAAACTTCACCATTATTACGTCCATAATTCATTATTTTATTTACAAATTTTTCAAAAATTTATTAATGATATCGAAATAACTGTTAATAAAATAATATGAGAGCTGTATAGCCGAACCGTTATATGGAATAGTAACTGTGTAAGTGGCAAACTAGTGTCAGTGTTATGAACCCTCAACATTACGTGTTACAAACTACGTTTTGTTCATTCGATTCATTGTTATATTTTAGCAATAGTATATCATTAAAATCTTCGCGGAAAAAAGAATCCAAAGTCCACATTTGACAAAAGATATCGTTATTCATTTTTAATATAAAAGAAATGCACTCTGATATTTATTACTCTGTTTTCATATAATTGCATGTCTAACGCATACCAAATCTATATAATGAATCTGAATTTTATAATTGAAACAAAAATATGGTGAGACATTTAATAAAGTACTGGCTGGTGGTAATTTCTGAACGAATTAGTCAACATTGGTGAGTAAATCGCTACTTTTAGCATGAGAATCAAATCAAACACAAACGATTAATGATTTGAGTCACTGTTAATCATAAATTAGTTCAATAACACTCCATTCATACAGAACAAGATGTTTACCTTTTCCTTAATGCTCCTTAATCGGTCGATTAAAAATTAGCCCCGTTGAAAATTAAAAATCAAACACCATCAGCCACGATTTTTACTCATACTTTTTCTATTTACTTTATTAATACATCTCACACAGTTTCCCTAATTTAAAATTGCACAACTACAATATACACTAAAGACATATAAAGATCCCTAATTATAGAAGTGCGAACTATAGAATCATAAAATAGAATTGTAAATTTGTGTGTGCGTGTATGTATATGTATATATACATACGCACACAAAAAACACACACACACACAAGTATATACGAAAAATTCATAAATACGAAAAATTACATAAATTATCAAACCAGAAGTCTCTATAGAAAAAATTATAAAAACCGCTAATCTGACAGAGTCATATTCCCAACTCCATTGATATATAGACTGATTTGATATATGAATATATATATATATATATATATATATATATATAAGATGTACGTAACATATCAATATTTGAGAGATTTGCAGTAAATATATAGGATACAATATAACATCGAATCATTTGAAGATTAGATTTGTTGACCAGTCTAAAGTAGCTAAACAGCAGAAGTTCAATTACATGCTATATTTTTCGGAACTTATAATTGTTAACATTAAATATTTTGGTATAAAATTAGGCTTCAAATTATATAATTATATAAAAAGCCTCTATCTGACTTGTATCAGGAATAAGTGTATAGTATTTGATTGTATTCCTGAATCTCTTAATTTGCAAGAAACTATTTATTTTTAGTCGCTTATAATTTGAAAACTATACTTGTATATTAGGAATCATAAACTTTTAATTAAAAAACAATAGATAGTTGTGTTATCAAATTAGATAATTATAATAAAACGTTAAAACGAATATATAATTAAAACTAAAGCTTGTAAAACGTTATATCACAAAATACTTTAAATATAGTATAGATATTATTATATCAGCATCACGAAATTATGCATTTATCTTTCTTCGATTGACTATTGCTAGAAATAAATTTTATAGATTCTTCAGGTTTATTTAGCAAATGCAAATTTGTATGATGATAAGTTTTTTGAGATGGTATACTTTTGTTTTGACTTTGTAATCCTGATGTACCAGCAACATTTCGATTGTCTACTGTAATATCTTTAACATCCTTTATTTCATTGTTTAAATTCAAAAGATTCGTGATATCCCGATTTTGTAATTTTGTGACATTTCGTCTTGATGGCCTTTGAATATCCATTGAATTGGTATCATGATTTTGAATATCCTGACAGTGAATTTTCGGGACATTGTTGATATCTTGACTTATTAATTTTGCAACATCCTTAACATCTTGACTTTTAACTTTTGAAAGATTTTCAACATCTTGACTTTGACTGTTAGAAACATTATTGCTATTCTGACCATACAATTCTGAAATATTCTCAACAGTTTGACTTTGCAGTTTCGGCGTATCCTCAGCAGCCTGATTTCGACATAGATGCTTGAAGCTCCTCTTTGATGACTTTTTTCTTACTGGAATTTCAGGTGGAGAGAGCTCCGTGTTAGAAATTGTCAAATTAAGAATTGCTATTGGAGTTTTTCGACAAGAATTAATATCATGAGACAAATTTTTTCGCTCGGGCCTTTTAGGAGCTTCTTCAATATAATTTTGTGCTGAATTATTGTTTGTAATCGTGTCTGTAATGTTCGTAGATGTATCTACTATTTTCTTGACGATTGTTGCTTTCACTGCGGACACATCTTTACATACAGTGTTTTTTAATTCGGGCAATGATTTAGAATTATTGCTAGTACTTTTACCAAAAATCCGCGGTGTACTATCATTTAAGTTAGTATCACTTTTATATAATCTATTACATTTAATAATTTTATCCGTATTATTATTTAATAGTGAAGGAGCAGTTGACTTTGCATTAAGAGAAATATTATTTCCAAATAATAAATTTTTATTTAATTTATTATCTTTATCTATGTTATCACTCGAAATATTCATTTTATTAGCTTGTTTTTCATCACTATTATTATTCAGTATGGTTCTATCTAAATCCATTGAATTCATTCTTTTTTCGTCATTTACTGCGTTATTTAAAATATTACTTTTTATGTCCATTTTAATTACATTGTCTCTTTTGATCATATCACCGTCTATCGCGTTACTGTTTAAATTTACATTAACTTTCTTTTCTTTATTTGTGCTATTTATGTCACTTTTTAGAACGTTTCCTGTTGAATTAATTTTTTCTTGTTCCTTTCCATTGTTTGTAATATTAAAGTAAATGTTGTTTTTTATATCTGTATGCAACGTTGATATGTCAGAAATTACAGCAGTATGCATCTTCAAATTGTTAATATTTAGATCCGTATCTATATCTGCATATAAATATGAAATATTACTATTGTTGTTCTCTGATTTGAGAATATTACTGTTCGATGTAAATGGATCGATATGATCACTGTCAACGTTCAATTGAAGATTTGATTCAACCAGATCATTACATATTAAATCTAAATTATCGCATGCTGTTTCTTCTTCATTATGTACTTGAAATCCTAACAAACAGAACTGAGAGCCCATCTCATCAGCTTCCGAATATGCGATTTTATTCTGTTCTTCGATTTGATTAAATTGTTGATCAATCGTATCAACGTCTTTCTCATTCACATCGCTTATTTCTTCGACATCAATTTTTAACTTTTGTCCTTCATTTTGTTTAATAGCAATTATGTTGGAAGTTTTAGATTTGTTACTATTTGAAGAACTGGTTTTGTTAAAGTATTTCAGCATTTCCTCTGCATTTACTTTGCTAGATAACTTAGGTTTAATATGTAACTTTACCACTTCCATATTAGATTTATCCTCAGCTTCCTCACTTTGCGTCGATCGACTTTTCGGTACCATTTTTTTATTCTCCGTAAAATATTTACTCATCTTCAATCGGGCATATTCAGTCGACAGTGGTCGGAGCCCATTTCCTATAGCTTTGTTCTTTGCTTTTCGTTGCTTCAAATCGTGCTTCAGCTTATCGAATGCGTTGTCACAATTACCAAAATTCGAAAAACTATGTGATTCCAGGGGAACTAACAATCTCGAAGTTTCCAAAGATAGTTCTTCAAGCTGTATCTCCTGTGTCGGAGATGGCGATGTCACTGTTACTGTTGGATATATCGACTCTTGTAATACGGTTGCAGTACCTATTGTCGGAATTGTTGAATGTATGTCAACTTTCTTATTAGTGACACTACTCACGTGAATATCATTACTATCATCGGTAAACTTAACATTTCTATTTTTGTTAATAAAATCGTTGTCCTCGCTTTGATTAGTAACACTAATATTTTCACACTTAAGTATTTCTATTTCTTCAGGCAAATTAGATTTCGAATAGTCTACCAAATCGTCTAAGTGATAGCTAATGGCTGAATTGCCATTATGCAACATCTCTACTGATCGATAAATCTCTGACGATGAAGAAGATAAAGAACTTTTGCTTCCATTCAAAGAAGAAGAGATCACACTCGGCAAATCATCAGCATTGAGGGTAGTTTCGCTATCAGAAACCCTGGAATCCTTGCTTGTTTCAATGCAAGGTATAGTATCTGCAACTGTAATTTTCGCAACCTCTTCTGAACCAATTTCCAAACAATCGTTTTCTGTTGAATCTCCTTCCAAATTATTTGTAGATAAATCTAACGAATTCTTAACAAGATTATTTGTGCACAAATCATTAATATTTACATTAAAATTAATAGAATTTGGAATAAGATTTTTCACGTCAACATCGAGAATATCATTTTGCAAACAATCATCAATTTTATTATCCGATCTACCTAAATCTAATCGAACACTTTCATCCACAAAACTTTCGTACTCAGAACTGCAATCTTCTTTGTCCAAGTGACTGTTAAGAGTAATATTTGTTAAAAAAATTAAAGATTCGTTTTGATCCGAAATATTATCGTCAGCATTATTTGACATTGAAAGAGGTATTGAACTGGTTGCGCAAATTACATTTTCAGAAACTTCCAAGATAATATTGAGAGATGCACCATTTTTATGAACGGGAGTCACATTGTCTTGATCGTGTATACTCATAGCTAATTCATTAAAAGCTGTCGTCTCGTTGGAAAATTCTAGCAGTCCTTCGAGAGCATTACTGTCGGACGGTAGCTCACTATCATTCATGTTCATATTGGACATTGAGGACGATGTTACTTTAGATTCGAAAGAAATGAGTGATTCTTGAACTATAGCGGGATCTATAGAGTCTTGAGAATGCTTCACCTCTGTTTCCGAACCGGTATCGGTATCGGAGCTGCGCGGTGGCACCTTCAACCATACTTCCTGCTTCCGGAGCTCTCGCGCGCGTACGTCTTCCTCGTCTTCAGTCGCAGTGCCACTTTCATCGTCTAACAAAAAACCCAAAACATGTTACAACATAAACAATTAATGTAAGTTGGAAAATTTGTTAAAACTACATTTTTTGTTTTTCTTTTTCTCTTATCTTTCTTTCATTTCTTATTTATAATCAATACATAGAATTCTTGCGTGAAAAAAACATGCTATACAAAATAAAAGAATTACAAAAAAAGTTGATGTTATATAATTTTAACAACGAAAGGTTTGTATGTATACGTGAATATGCTCTTATATGAAAAATAAATAATACCTTCACTAGTATATTCATCGCTAGAGTCTTCATATTCATTGCTGCCAGTGTCAGATTGCCCAATTGTAGCATGTGGATGTGAATAGCGAAGTGTCCAATTTTTAGCCAACTCGAGAGTTCCTTCGGTTGTTAGTGGTTGATCTATAGCTTCCTCAAATACTTCATTATCCTCATCAGAATCACTACAAAACAAACGAAGATAATTGGAACAACCATCATAATTAAAAATTTAAATTATACACATACACACACATATAATTCCATTATTGTAAATAATCATTAAAATATAAATATATTTATATACAGATATAGGATATAGTTATATCCATATCAGTTATAACTAAACCAGAATTAATATTAAAATATTATGAAGTCATATGATACAAAGAAATATAGACACATTTACATACCTCATATCAGAAATATCATCACTGGATCCCATTTCTGCGGTAGAAGCACCAAAATTTCTGTCTGTCCATTCATCTTCATCCATTTGACTGTGAGCTTCCTCAGGATCTGATATCTCTGCCAGATTTTCAAATTCAATTCTCTCCGGAGTTTGGCCACGATCGAGTAAATCGAGTCCAACAATGCCTTCTAATGATGTTTTAGCCTGAAAAAATGAATTTTTTCGTAGAAAAGTTTCTTAAATTTTATTTTAAAATTCTATAAAAAATACCGTTTTAATAATAATATTTTACAACTACAGTCTCTCCCTCCCCCCCTCTCTCCCCCTCCCTCCCTCCCTCCCCCTCTCTCTTTCTCTCTTCCATATATTTCTACATTATAATACAAGATTTCTATACCTTTTCTGGTGTTTTTAATGTAGCCATGGCATTAGATACATTTTCTTTATTCACCAAGTTGATCCTCTTTTTCTCTGCTCTAGTTTTCATCGTTCCAGATAGTCCAAAGTGTTGTGTACAGTAAAAGCGTCCTCCATTTTTCTCCCGATCAAAAGTATGATTTCCTAGAAAATAAAACACAAACAGCAATATTATAAAATAAAATATTTATAAAACATTATAAAGAAAAAATTAAATCTTACCTATTCTTAACGAAATGGAACAATATTCACATCGGAAACAACCGCGGTGAAAGAATTTGCCTTCTGCACTAAGTCTTTCCATAAGGTAAACTCTTTTATTGCAAAAATGGCACATCTCTGAACCTCCTTGCACAGGTAATACGACAGTAGGCTTAGTGTTCTACACAAAAACAATTTGTACAATCCGATATAATAATTATTAATACATTTTTCAATACAAAGAATTATATAAAAATTATATATATAATTAGCACATAAAAAATATATATGTATATTACGATGTATGTATGTATCTATAATTACATTTTATTAATATTAGTTATGATTTGTAAGTTCATAATTTTTATATTACATTTATAAATATTAGTTATATTAGTTTCTAACATTTAACACAATACACACACACCAATAATAACATCTTAACACTACGAAAGTTTGTTTTAAAAGGCCAACATATTATCCCATATATTACAATTCATGTATACATTTACAATCCAAATTTGTTGAGAAATCTCATTTACGTTGCAAACTACAAAATTATAAACACTTTAAAATTTATTAATAAGAAATTAAGAGAATTATCTAATGCAAGTACTGCTTTAAGGAAGTATATTTCTATAACATTTAGATAAATGTTATATCAAGATTAAATACAATTGTGATAACTAAAAATGCTCTGTAAATTTGTTAATAAAAAATGAATTATAAAGCTCTTCAAGAATGCAAGCCTACTACTGATTTATATATGTATATATATATATATATATAAATACACATATATAAATACACACGCACACATATATACATATATCTTTTTCATTTGAAAGATCCTGTAATTATGTGGAATTCTCTTTATAAGACGATGGGGGTATAAGATACAATAGACACTGATACACCATAGACGCTAAAATTTCAATATATTCCGTTGACCATTTTCCTATGGAGATCGTAAAGTTCGTATTTACCGATTTCTGTAGCTTGGGTTCCACATCTTGATTTTTATTCGAAAATTGTTCAGCCATGGCTGAAACTTTATTGTACCCGAGCGCGCTACCTTCCCGGATCTTCTTGCCTATATTCTTCAGGGTATTGTCTATGTCTGCGTACTTACTGTAGGTGTCCCTCTGATCGTTGCCTCGCTTCTCCATCTTGATCTGCCGAGCTAAAAACTGAATGAAACATATACACATCTGAAAAAGTGCGAGAACGTCAGCGTTATTGAGCGTTTCTTTGCCAACCTGCTCGCGACTCCACTTCGGCACTTTCTCTACACGTTCGTGGCGAACGCTGCGACCCATCTTGTTCTCTTCAATTTTCTTCTCAATTTCTTTCACGTTCCAATCAGTTTTTTCAATTTTACCTACATATAAGCATATTTTATTATTCGAGTTGTAATACGTAACAAAAACAGAAAACTTTATATGTAAATGAAGAATGTGTACAAACCGATGGCGCGTAAAAGATCTCTAGGTTTCTTCTCGGAGGATGTCGTTCCTTTCAGTTTATCTTCAAAATCTTTTATCCTTCCCGAAAATTCCTCGTCTACACTATTTCTTCGGTAACCAATGTGCATTTTAGGTTGTCTGTCCTAGGAATAATTGACAAATTAATAGAAATCTCTTATAAGTAGGCAATTATAGGGAATTAGTATGAGTATCACAAACAACGCGAGCAAAAATTGCGAACATCTTACAAAGTACATATATTGAATATAGATATACGGGGTTTCTTGGAAAATTAATACATATAACAATAATGAGACAGTATTCTGAAATTAAATAATTGAGATTTCTTTAAACGTAATTCTTCAAACTCAAATGCAATTAATGCGATTTAGATGAATTAATTTCCATTAAATTAAAAAGATATACCTAAACATAAATATTGTTATTTTTATCCTCTCTATTTAGTAGTGCTTTCTTTTCTTTAAACACCAGTTTCATAAGTGCAATAAAAACGACAATGCAAATGCGATTAGGGTCTAATTCCTTGTACAAAATCAAGTTGAAAATTCATACTTCTGTTAAAAATATTATTAAACAAGCATGTTAATCAATAACAGTCAACGTATGCAACTGTCAAACAGGTTTAGTATAACAAATGTATTAATATTTTTATTTCTTCATTGCAACCATACTAAATTATGACGTCAGAAAATAAATCATATAAATTTGTTCCCTATATGTCACAATTTAATATGAATGCAGTTAGGCGAAAATAGAAGATCTAGAAAAATAAAATTCATCGTTTTGTCAAGTATTTTTGAAAACAATACACTGTTATTTCGTACATCAAAAGACACAGGCTTTTCGTCAGCAGATAGAAAAAACATAGTTAAATATTTGCACTCATCAGTCTCTAGCTTACTGGATAAAGTATTTTCTGCTCTAAGTCTTTTACTCTGTCCTTGAAATCTGGTGCAGTTTGACGGTACAAAAAAATCGAATAATCCTCAAAGGGCTCATCTTTCTCGCGTTTCGCATTGGCTTGCAGCATCTGCATACTTTTGTAGAACTGCTGGGTTGCCATCTTACGCAAATATTGCCGCTTCTTCATGCGCTCAGTTCGATGCTTTTCGATTTCATCGAGTCTTTTCTGCCTTTCATCCTTTATTGCGAGTTTACGATCGTCATTAGTTGCGCGATTAATTAATTGTGAATACTGATCTATTTCTTGTGACGATCCAAGCAACGAAATGTTTTTTTGCAGCAAAGTAAACTATTGTGAATCAAATTATGTGAGAAAGCATGAAGCAGCGACGGAATGATACATGCGAGCAAAACTCTTTGGAACCGTAAATCTTGAACGTTCTTATTTCGAAAGCAATGGCTTCTTGAACCATTTAAAGAACCATTTTGCAGATAGAATGCAAAATTAAGGTTAAAAAATTTATAAAACAAAGAGAAATTATAAAGATATATGTGTATATAAAGAAAAAGAATAAAACAAAAGAAAATCAATTAGCTTGTAAAATTTCTATTTATTAGACTACTGCTAGCATAATTCTAAATTTAATATCTATGCACAATCAACTACATTAATGCTGTATTTAGCCATCGTTTGTACATATAAAGACAATTGAACGATTGTATTTAATGTTTCTGGCACAATCTCTCCTAAGAGTTCAAAGAAATTTTACTCAAGGTTTCATAGAATAGCAATAATACATAAGATTGTATAAAGAGCGGCAGTGTGGTCTAGTGGTAGAGCGCCAGACTCGTAATCTGTACTCTGTAGTACCAGGTTCGAGTCCACTAGATCAGGTAAATTTACATGGATATTATTATTTTCCGACACTGCGCTCCCTGCCGGGAAGAGGATTCCCGTTAGGTAAAACTGGGCTCCGTCTTTCGGAAGAGACGTTAAGATATTGGTCCAAACGGGCAAAGAGTAGGAGGAGTTGTAGGGAAGGATGGGAAGGATGAAAATGCAAACCCCGAGGGGACGCAGTATAATTCCTTTATCCTTTATAAGATTGTATTAAAAATTTGGCAACATAACCGATAGTCTGGTCTTATATTTCCCGTTATGGTGGATTACGTGCGTTCAGTACGTGTCCGGTTCCTCCCGAAGTACGGTAAAGGTAAGTCCAACAAATATGATTAACAATGATATGAATATCCCGCGACACATAACAGCTTCGATCTTCTGCCATCGTGACTACATAAGATATAAGTATCTCAGTCCTTTTAAAAGTCAATAATTGCGTACGGCTATAATGTTAGATCTAATGTACTATAAAAAATGTAATTTTGTTTTCGGATGAACAAATTTTCTCTGGAAAATTAAATTTTCTATAAAAATTTAAATGTTTTTCGCGAAATTACCATTACATTTGTCTATATCGTAGACAAGCATTGATCATTATAAACTATAAATAGGCAGATAATTCATTCTGCTTACCATCGTCGTGCCCACTTTCTCGGTACTCCGCCTCTTTCGAGAACGTCGGCTAACCGTCGTATTGTCCTTTTTATCCACGTAAGAGTGCACATTTTCATTAGCATGCCGTGAGCGCGAGTGTCGTGTTTTCGTAGCCTTTTCCTCAAGTGTCCATTGTTTTAGTTGCTTTGGATGTGCGGTACACTCTTCCGCTTCTGGTTCCTGTTGCAATAAATGGAGTGCTTAAATTCATAATAATTTTGACATACGGAAAATATCCACAGAAAGTATAAGTACTTTCTGGAACTTTTTAGAGAAATAATAATAATTAGGAAGGGGGAATCTTATAGATACTTGTTAGTATCAGTATCATTAAATTAATTTTCAATTTAATGTTGTGATATTCAAGAGCTGCGTTTCAAGACCGATAGTAACGGCGCGCAGTTTATAGAAGTCACACATTAATATTATTGGAGCACTAAGATCCGCTATGACCGTCATTGGCCTATCTCTCGATTTAAATTGTTTATATATATATATGCGGTCTTATTCTAATTATTAATAATAATTAGCTTATGCTAATTTAGTGTATTTTGAAGTAAGTAAGAAAGACTCTAGAGACTAGATATAGTCTCTATTTTTAATTACTTACTAATTTTGGATGTTTGATATACGGAATCTCGCCTCTAAAAACTTCATATATTTGTGTTAAGTAAGAAAACATGGCAAGTGTGTCAGGAACATCGCATTGAACCATTTCTTCTCCTGTCATTATCTGTAAACATAATTATTTTTAATATTCTCTTATAGATAATCTATAAATTTACATATAATGTTACATGATAATTTTTTGACACAATATTTATTATTTAAAATAAAGATTTACTAGCAGTTCACTGATTAAGTTAATTATGTAATTTTTATATTTTTTTCTATTTCTCTAATCTCATTCTGCTTAAAAATCATAGAACATGCATAAATGGACTTGATTAAACATATTCAAGAAATTGAACAATCTTCAGTGATTCTAAAGATATATTTGGATATTAAAAATAAAGAAAAGATGTGTCCATAATTAGCGATATTAGAGCGAAAAGATAAAAAAATATAACATGCTTACAGGGGGTATGCTCAATTCCTTTTCCAATGTATCAAAGGCGAGTTGATTGTTCTTCACTGCATCTTTCGCATTTAAGCTATAAAAATCTATTAAATCTGGACGGTATCTATGAACGATTGCACAAATAGCTAAACCATCTTTGAAAGAGGCACCCATATCTTCGATGTGAACTTTGTCGTACAATGCAACTTGCTTTTGTAGCCAACGAAGCAACGTGTCTGGATGAACATGAGCGTCAGCTCTCAGATCTACATAAAAGTATGTTTGTTTTTACAAAAATAAATACTCATAAAAATCAAATAATTTAAAGGTAAAAAAACGAGAATCGCAAAATCTAACTTTTTAAGAGTTTAAGATTTCAAAATTCGAGAATTTCAAAATTCAATATTATTAATAAACTCACCGCGACGTCTTCGTTTCTTTGGAATATCGACCTCGGACTGTATCGCAGGTTGTTTGATGCTTTCAGGATCATCTGTGTCAAGAAGACTGCGCACTTGTATCGGAGTTACAGAACGTACATTAAGATTCGGATACCTTGAAAAAAAAAAGATAAAAGTAAAAAATATTTAATTATTCTTAAATTACTTGGTAAGACAAAGCAAGATAGATATTTGATAAAAATTTTCTTTATAATCCAAATAAATAAATTATAATTGATATCTTACCTAGTGTGAGGATCCAAAGTGTATGCGGCGTAATCTCTATTCAAGTTCTCCGGCGTTGTCTGTCCCAACAGTCTGTATATAGATTCACGCTCCGCAATTACTTCTAACGGTGACAACAAAGCGCCCCAACCTTTGATTGCCCAGCCCGCGTCCAGAGAACTCAAAAATCCTCTCGCGCAACCAGAGCCGGTAGGCCAAAATGGCTACAATTATTTCTGTTTTAGTTTATCATTGAAGATCAAATAAAATAAAGAACACTGAAATTTAAATCTAATCGTAGAAATTAAAAAACACAAACTGAATGAACAATGAAATAAATAAAATGGTCTATCCACATTCTTCTATTACATATACATCCATAAATTTTAAAAATTTTCCCTGTTAATAATCTATGTCTAGAAAAACTGATCTGGGTTGAAATCTTATAATTATATCCCGGATTTTACGTAATTTCGAATGATTGTGAAAAGTACATATCATTTACCTCCAAGAGGCTGTCGCCTACAAGGATCATGAGTAGTCTATGACCGTGACGCTCCAATATGCGACTTGCATTTTCCGCCGCGTACATCGAAGTAAAGTCGAACATGGCTACGTCCGGTTGGCCATAATGATTCACTGCAAATTCCATATCCATCATTTGATATTCCGTCGAGAATTCCGCCGCTTCTCGTGCGTACAACATCAGCGCTTCACGATCCACGTTTTCTTTCGCGAGTAATTTTGCAGTGTCAGCATGATCCTAGAAGTCAATAATAATTCAATTTAATCACCATTCTGAGAAATAATTAGATCTATCTTAGGATTATAAAGTTCAACATTATTACCTGCAGGATAACTCCTTTATCGATTAAACTATGTTTCTTGGCAGTCATAACGAAATAATGCGTGTCATCCTTGTAATACACAATATTTTCTAAATCAATACCCGTTTCTTGGTACAATTCCTTGAAGAACTTTTGATTAAAGATAAAGGCGACACCACTGATCTCTTCTACGCGAGCCTCTGCCTCAGTCCGTTTGTTTATAAAATTTGCCGTGATTGCAATGGCTAATTTTCCTCGAAATTCCTTTCGTTTAAAACCTTCCAAGGTATTTCTCTTACCATCAGCTCCAATTAACACATCGAATTCGTATTGGGAGACAGGATGATCAGCAGGTGAAGTCTTTGCTCTCCAACCAATCTCTGATA
Organism: Aphaenogaster rudis; assembly: GCA_003063815.1. Classification (NCBI taxonomy): domain Eukaryota; kingdom Metazoa; phylum Arthropoda; class Insecta; order Hymenoptera; family Formicidae; genus Aphaenogaster; species Aphaenogaster rudis. Next base: position 41,937 of record NJRL01000344.1, on the reverse strand, counting down.
AAAATATCAAATAAAAAACATTAATACTAATCAAATTCGATAAAGAAATAATTGAAAGAGTAATTTATTAAAAATAAGTAATTATAAAATATAAATAAAAGAAACTTTAAAAAACATCCTATCGTCAATTTCATCATTACTTACTGCCGTCTCCCTGGTTATCCGGTGGTTGAATCAGAGAATCAAAGCTTACACTCTCATGGAACTCGACACCAAGAATCAGAGCAACCTTTAGCAAAATACATTGCAGCTGCCGAATGCTGATGTGATCTATGGAACCTGCGCAAAACTTTCCGAAAAACTTCTTCGCTCCCAAACCACGTAGATCTTGGATGACGAAAGGCCATAGATGTAAAACATTGTTCCTGGACATTCGGTCCCTTTTCTCCACCACAACGACTTTGGCTCCCAATAATTGCGCTTCTATGGCTGTGCGCAGACCACATGGGCCACCGCCAATGATCAAAACCTAATGTACCTTACTTTTGAAATTTCCCTCATTCATAGAAAATAACAAGGTAATAATTAATAAATAAACTTACCCTCGTGTTCGGGCACACTTTGCCACGATTATAACACTTGTGATTCGCTCGCTGATCAAATTTCTTCCATAGAGCTTGCGCCTTCCACGATCGCAATTTTGTTTTCAGCTTTGGATAAAATTGATTAATGACATTCGGTAGAATTTTTAGCAATTCGCACAGTTGTCTGTAGTAGCCAAGAATAGATTTCAATGTAGTGGCGTTGCAAAACTGGTCGAAAATCTCGCTGGCCAACGCCACTTCTGGTGAAGTAGCCGCTTGCTTCTTGCCGATTTGATCCATCGTCCTGATCCTTTGCTTTCAGTTTCACAGTAACTCATCAGTTCGTCATAATCTGCAAAAAAGCATTTTTACTTCATTTCAAAATATAATATGATTAATAAACTCCTACCTTCAGAATTCTTCTAAAAATTCTGAAAGTTTCTGACGTGTTAAAAACAAAGTTTTAAGTTTTAATGTGTGATAATTAAATATGAAAAAGATAAAAAGACTGTCTCTTTTTTTCTAAAAGCATTTGCCTCACTTTTAATCATACCTTTACATTATATACGTAATAAAAGATATTGATATTACCTATAAAAAAGAGCGAAATGAATAAAAAAGAAAAAGAAACGCCGAAATAAATACTATATTTACATAGTATTCTTAGCGGAAAGCATGCCAGCGTAACCGAGTCATCCGTCTCATTATCGATTCCATTGAGATGTGATGACTCTCGCTTATTCGCGGCACGTCTTTGCGAACAACCGTAATACCCTGCATCGAAGGTGCCGATAGTCTGCGATGTTCTTCTCCGGTTCGTTGAACTTACGGTCTGATAACTTTGTAGCCCGTCGCGTGCATTCGCTCAACATTTCGCCGAGGAAAAAACGGAAATGTGAAAACTTTCCCACGGATTTCCGGAGGAAGTAAACTTATAAACAGCTTCTAATTCTGGACTATTCGTTCTTTTATTTCAAAGCGATGACGATGAGGGAGAAAACAGCCCAAAAATGTACTCGAAAAACTACATTTTCGAATTTGTTTCTGTCTAATAAATATATCTAACTATATAACTATATTGAATTACTATTCGGAACAGTGCACTATATAAAAATTACTTTTATCAGGACTATTACTAGTAATTTAACACTTAACATTTGCTTTTCACGTATATTACAACGAGAATTGCTGTAATGAGATAACTTTTGGGTAATATAAGAATAAACAGATACCTTTTCAATGTTTCTTATTTGCTCGTTTAAGACTGATATTAAGATTGGAATCAAAACGTTTCCACACACATACATTAACTATATCATCTATTTACTTAAGAGAAAATATTGATATTCTTTCATAGAAACTAAATAATTATAAAAAGGACGTATTCGATATTTTTCCATGTATATGGAAGCATTTCATTAATTTATTATTTTCTACGAAAAAAAAGCAATGACTAATGCAATTAATTAATCATTGACAATAAAAATGCTTTGTCGTATATTATTTTCGTAACACATGACAAAGTGTTTTTATTATCAATGATTCATCTTGAGAGTAAATCAACTAACTCAGCTATAGCATTAAATACGCTCATTGTGCATCACTACTCTCAATATAACACTGTAAATTATATTAAAAATTGCTGTAGTATAGTTCGGAAATTCTCAGTGTTGAGTGTTGCATCTCTGATTATAAATTAATCTGGGAGAAAAATATTCTTAGAAAATACAACAATTTCAAAAATTTTTAAGGGTGAGAAAAAAAAGATCAAACTTTGTTCTAAGTATTAGTGATAAGAAAAGCATTTAAAAAACTAAAAAGAGAAAAATAGAATAAATACAAAACCATACCAAAATTTATAATCTTGATTAGAATGTAATACCAAATGATTTATGTTGTCATAACGCTTGACATATCTCCTAAATTAATCACTTTCCAATGACCTTTAATCTTAATATTTTCATAAAATAATAAGAAAAATTAGTCAATGATTCAATTTTTCCATAGTACTAATATATCTGCAATATACAATTGCATTCTCTTAAATACAGTTATGTATTTTTCATGCATCAATCAAGATGTCTCATTTTACATCGTGCATAAAAATATCAAGATACTGAACAAATAAATATTTCAGATGATATTTGATTTCATATTTGATTTTTACAAGCAGGACAACTAAAAAAGTATATTAATCAGGAAAGTCACATGATTTCATTTAAAAAGATAGGGGTGACTCATATCTGGCAAGCGACTCCACCTAGAACAAAGTTACGCTATGATTCTGCGATTTCCCCCTCCAAACAAAATATTTTTAATTTGATATATTATTTTGGACAATACTACTACCTTCAAAAATAATTCTGTTGAAAGAATAAAGTAGGACATGTTCTATACATAATATATATATATATATATATATAGTGTCTCAAAAAATTCAAATGTTTTTTTAATAACAGATTTTTTGAACTTTGAAATTTAGAGATTTGAAATTTTCCTTAGCAAAACCTTTACCTTCTCGAAGCAAATTTCATCTATTGAAACATTCCAATTCTTAGCTATATCCTCGTAGCGCACCAAGACCTAAATTAAAATTCGATTAAAATAAACCACCTGGAACTAGCTGAAGAATGTAGTTGTACATTCGGTCTCTCAAAACGGTTTACAAAAAGGTCTTCGTTTTCAGTCGCTTATAACCCAAAGATCATCATTGTCACTCGATACATTTTCACAAAAAATCAATTCTGAAGAATTATCATTATTAAAGGAGCATTCGGGTACGTTTTGAGACAACCTATATATGATTTTACATATATATATATACCCCCCCCACACACACACACACACACACACACACACACACACACACACACACACACACACACACACACACACACACACACACTGCTCACATGCGATATATTTGATTCTCAATGACGATACGTAATACGTATATCCGAATCTTACATGTGTATAAATAAGCCTATTCGTGTGCCCATATATAAGATTAAGGCATATAGGAGTGAATCTGCATATCTATATGCAGCCACAACGTCACGTTATGCGTGTAGAGAGATGTGCGCGCTATGCGTACGTACTTGTCTGAAGGGCTGCGTCACGCTGCGTACAATTGTGTGACGATACGTCGAGACTGCGCTTTCGTAGCGCTCCCAGTTCCGCAGCGCGTTTTCGTAGGATCTCTTTTCCTTTTTATGGCTCGCACTCACATCGCACAAAACACACACGGCGAGGGAGGAGGGTGGGCGATAGAAGAGACGGGGAGGCTTCGGGCGTGACGCTCACGCACCACGGAAACATCGGCGGAGCTCCATCGTTCATACTACTGCACGACACCCAGTCGACCTATTTCGACTGGATCGCGATGCGAGCAGCGAGATGCGACTCACCAGTCACCACGGCGCGTGCGACGCGGATCCACCGTTGACCATTCCCTGCGACCAGTCCAGCTCGACGCGTTTGACCGCACAGCACGTACTAAGCGGAGCCACCAAGGTACATCGACCGTCAGTCGTCACGACTCTTCCGCGCCGGGGTATATGGTACATGGTACATCGAGCAGTGGCGACATCCACGATCACGCGCTAAACACCATCGACACGCCGATAATCGGGCCAAACCCAGTGGGGAGTGTGGGGACTGGGAATGAGGCCGCCGAGGGTTTCTATAATGATAGGATAGATAGCATTTATATACCCACATTGGCGTCACGACGTGCTACTTACAATTAATCTGAACACTAACGAATATCCATTCAAGAATTTCTTATTTATATATATGTATGTATATATGCACATGTATGCAATAGTAAATCTTTTCGCAGCGAGAAACAACTACGAATGCCGAACTTATAATGCCTCTTGATACGAATCATTTGTGAAGCAAGATATCACTACTTGATTAATATAAATCTTTTTCATCTTTTTAAGTCGCACCTTTATTCTCTTCGCATCTATATCTGCCTCTACTCTCTTTGAACATTGAACGATCGACATTATGTGTACGATCGGTATTAAAATAATTGAGATACTTGAGTCTTCTTCTTCTTATACCCCAAATGGATATCCGAAGATACTTGAGTCTTGAACCGCAGTAATATTTCCCACTTTGAACCGGGACATGGTCGTTTGAACCGGGTCAGAGTCGGGTTAGAATGATTGCTCCTGCGGTGGAAACATCAAACTCGATCCTAAACTCTTCTCAGGGGCTCGATTCTTGAATTCATTCGCAAGAGAAACGTATGCGCAAATTCTGCTCTTACAGAAACTCTACAAGTTGATTGGCTAAAAGTCAAGCAATAGCCAATCAACTTGCAACTTTTCTGTAAGAGCTAAATTTGCGCATACGTTTCTCTTGCGAATGACTTCAAGAATCGAGCCCCTGAAGGCCTAAACACACACTTTTCGTAATACGTAAACGTAAGGTTTCGACCAATCGCGTTGCTCGATTCGGCCGTTCGTAATAGAATTGAGCAACGCGATTGGTCGAAACCTTACGTTTACGTATTACGAAAAGTGTGTGTTTAGGCCTTGACTCGATTCAAACCCTTCGGTGGAAACTTAGTATGGGTGCTTTCCATTTAGTGACACAAGTCGACACAAGTGTCATTCTGACTTTATTACTCATTGAATGCTAAGAAAGATAGAACGACGTTTGTGTCGACTTGTGTCACTAAATGGAAAGCACCCTATATATATAAACGACTTGTGTTATAGGCTGCGTTCCGTTTCACGCATATGCGCGCATTTTTTACAGATTACGTGACATGAACTATAGATAAATGCGCGCATATGCGTGAAACGGAACGCAGCCCTAGACTAGTCGTTCCACTTGATGTATACATACATACCAAATTAGAAACCTAAAAAAAACAGTCACAAATAGATTGAATTATTTTGATGACGTTTATTGGTCTGTTCTTTTCAGCTGCACTTCTGAACTAGTGCAATAAGTTAAGCCTTGTGTCCACGATGCTAGAATTTGGTCCAAGTTCTTGGACCGAGAAATTTGTAGCCAATCAATTTGCAGCTTTTACGGAAAAGCAGCAATTTTATTGGCTATGGGTGCATCCAGATGCACAACCGCTCACTGAGCGCTCAGTGAGCTCTTGCATCCGATTGGC
>NJRL01000344.1:22122-34506 GCA_003063815.1 Aphaenogaster rudis | reverse complement strand
CACAACTTCCTAGTTGAACGCCAATAGGAACCCATTTCGTTTATAAACGAATTCGTTTATAAACGAACGATTTCAAGAATAGCCCCCCTGTGTGCTGTCGCCCATTGAATATCGGACGTCGTACGTCGGACGTCGGATGCAGTGTGAATCCAGCATTAGAATGAAAGAAAATATAGTTGTCTCATTAGGTTTGTTCGCGTCGCCATGCCCCAACATGCTCCTACTCACTCCAATGCACTCTAATTGGTTGGCGTCACCGGAATGACCGGAATCAACGTATTGGAGTGCATTGGAGTGAATAGGAGCATGTTGGAGCAGGTGACGCGAACAAACCTATTCTAACTTATTGCACTAGTTCAGAAGTGCAGCAACAAAGAGCAGACCATCGGGAAATCTCGTCCTTCTTCCTTCATTCCTCTTGATGGCATCCGATCCTCGTATAGAAATCTCGTGTAGGGAATAAATAATTAGATAAATTATGCCAAAAGTAGTGTCGAGGAGCATTATATGCTCCGATACGAAAGATCAGGAAGAATATAGCGAGGAGAAACCGTTGCACATTTATTATTGTATATGTGGCCAGATGACACTAATTTTAGGTTAGTATTATTTTTATCAGTTTCTACAAAAGTAATTTCTAGTGTAAAATATGTTATATTTTTGTTACATATGTAAAAAGACAAATTTAATTTTTGGCTATTATTTGAATATCGTAGAAAATATTTTGCAAAAGGATTCTTTCCAGATGTACGGTACTTGAATTAACTTAAATTAATATTGTTATTGATAAATATCGATATTATATTTGTGACGTAACAACTCGTGTTGTTAATACTAAGAGAGAGAACATCATTCACATCAGAGTAAATCATTCCAATGTTTATAAATGTTGTTTATTTATAGATTGTGCCATTGAAAAATTACCACTAAGAAAAAGAGATGGAGCAAGAGTAATCGATGGCAGTAAGCATGCTCATAAAATGACTTCGGAGCGAGATGAGATTGTATTTCTCAAGCGTCCAGAGGGAATTGAAAAACAATATAGACAAAAATGTAAAAAGTACGAATTTACTTTTGTTCATGTGCTATACTTATTATTGCATTGAAAATGTACTTTCATTAATCATTTTGATATACACTAATAATTTTGTAATGTAGAAACGTTGAAAAATATTTTACAAGAGAGTATTTAAAATATATACCCTAATATAATTTATCTATTTCATAGATGTGGTTTATTGCTGTATTATAAGCATGATCCAGGAGCAAATATAGTATTTGTAGTAAAAGATTCGGTAATCAAAAGTTCTGGAGAGGGCCCTATGACTGACATTTATAATCAAGTGGCCATTGAGAAACCTAAAAAAATAATGGTTACAAAACATACCAAGAATATGGGCAAATTCAGTTCAGTTACTGTATCCACGATCGATGAAGAAGAGGATGAAATTGAAGCTGTACGTCAATCATATATATATATATATAAAGCAATTTAAAATTATAAGATATTCAGAAAAGTTAAGCAAATACAAAGTAGTGTGCTATGGCAAGATGAATATTAAAAGTTAAATATTAAAATTTCTAATCTAATCAGTTACTTTGAATATAGAATATATTCATCCACTGTGCCCATTGCTTCAGTTTATAATGCATCTTTTATAATTAACTTGCATTCTTTATTTTTTTATGATAAAAGTTTTTATAAAACAAATTGCAATTTCAGAGGGAAGTCGCCGACTCTTATGCGAACAATGCACGTATCATAGAAAAACAGTTGGAGAGAAAAGGCATGAATAAACGAAAAGCTATACCATCTACTGAAACAGATTCAAAACGAGCAAGACCTAGAGGGACGTTACTGGATGTTTGATTTTCTATCGAGAGCTAATTGTAGTTATATATATATATATATATATATATATATATGTTAATTTACTATATTACATGTTAAAAATAAATTTATTTATTTAAATATCGTTGCATGTCGACAAAAAGTGCAACATCGAATAAATTTTTAAATACACAAAAATCACATCATATAATTTTTATGAATTTGGAAATTCATCCAGAGAAATAAATGTTGCAACCTTTCTCTCCATAATAGAAAGTATACCTTTTATAGAAACAATTGTTTTTTTTCCAAGAACATAAACATTTAATTTTATATCGACATATTTATTAACATTACACAAAAAAGTAAATCTTTAAAATATATAAATGACTAGATACAAATATTGCATAAAAATATACATTGCATAATAGAGAAATTTAACAAATAAATCAGTTACATACAATCATCGATAAATAACTTCAAGCAAAGAAGATGCAATTTTTTTGCTTGCACTCGAAATTAATTCATACAATGGCAATCTCAGTAATAACTAAATGTCTAATAAAATCGTTATTTGATTACTAAAAAGTAATTCGAATTGATATGGCATATTTACGTGGTAGGATGGAAGAGCTATCTAAACATAATTCTGTCACTGGCCACGTTTTTTTATCTATAGATTACGAGATGCTGCGTGTGCAGTACTACGAGACATTTAACGTGTACATGTATTCAAGATTTTGTTCATTTAAGTACATCTCCATCCATAATATTTCTATCTGTTGCTGCTGATGTGTGTGTGTGTGCGTGTGTGTATCTATGTGTATTTAGGTTTGTTTTTTATTACTGCACTGGTCTGTACTAGAACTTCCTCTTTTACACTTTCGCCAAATTTCAAACATATATTTTAAGTACAGAGAGTGTACACCAATTCAGCTATAAAAGAACAGACCTTATGTATGTGTATAAGATTTTCACTTATTCTAATTGTGCAATACGCAGTAATCCAAGAAAAGTGCAGCTCGATTACAAATTTCTGTTTACGGACAAACTTCCTTGGAAAATTTTTTTAAGATGTAATCTTTTTTTTACATCTGGCAATATACACTTTTTCGAGGATGATCTGTATATTTGATTTCTCTAAATGAGATTTTACGACCTGCATTATCATGTTGTTAGTAAAGCAGGAAACATGAAAAATTGTTTACTTAAAATTTGAAAATTGTATCATTGAAATAATCGCCTCTAGCGTTATAAGATAATTATAGCATATCTTCTATTTAACTAATAAATGCAGCTCGAGTGTATTTTTTAACGATAATCCCAAGCTCCCTTAAATTAAAATTACATTTCGCTATCTTACATATAATACGATTCCTCTGTTGGAATTATCACGTTCGCAGTTAGTAGCGACAGTCCCCCAATCGTTTTAATCACGATTTATTACGCGTACTTAATGCATTGTCGACAAGTTTTTATTAAATATATAGGCAAATGGAAATACATTAGAAGTACATTAACATACACAAATTGTAAAACATTTATGATAACATTTCAGGTATGCTTTCATTAAAAAAACAATTATATTTATATTTATATGAAGCTCTATATGTATAAATATACTATATATGGAGATACGAAATGATTTTAAGAGAAGATATCAATATCGTTAAAATCTATCTTTACTATTATGATGTGATTATAGGTGATTTTTCATGATGAAAGAATCTTTACTTGCTGATAAAAATGTAATACCATCAGCAGACAGAAACAAGTATCACGCCGACAATGCATATCCTATCGATAGAATTATCCAATTATTAATAGCATTAAGTATTAATTTGCGATGATTTAATGTCTACTTTCTTAAGTATCGTAGGTTCATCTTTGAGGAACGTACCAGATCTTGAACCTACTGTGAGTTGTCTTTGCGCCTCTACATTATGGCACTTTTTAATCTTGTCATCGGTTTTACCACTGACAATTCTCTTGCCGGTGATCACTGACTTGCTCATCTTACTGCCAATGCTAGACTTCGGGGAGGATTTCTTGCTGGGGCTATCAGAACTCTGCGAATTTTGGGTTTCTTTTCTTTCTCTTCTCGTGTTGGGAAGAACGTTTGTCTGCATAACTTGTCGCGTCCTGAAAGGAACTACTGTATTCACCGGTTTACTGGGAACGTCCGGCGTCCTTGCAGCATCTAATAAGCTTCTGCGTAAACTTGGTGAACCGTGATACGTGCTACTGATAGCAGCGGCTCTACTGCGACTGGCGGCGGTGGAACTTTCCAATGACCTCGGAGGCCTCTTAGTAATCGTCAATGGACTCCTCTGCTGTGTTGGTGGCGAACTTTTTTTCATTCTACCATTTACAGATGAACAAATCTGATTACTAATATATGAACCAAAAAATTAAATATAATCGGAAAAAAAATCGCAATAGTTAATAAGATCATAGCAAGTGTCTTTTGAATTAAAATCGCAAAAATTAATAGGATCAACGTATTAAATTCCATCTTACCTGTCATAAGTTTGCGTTTTGTGCGTTTTTAATAAAGTAGGCGACAATTTGTTGGATACATTGGATTTTGGAGTGGTCGTTATCTCTGTCATAAGACTGTCGGTAGACATGGATGTATCCATCTTGTTAACTTTCTTTTTAACGGTTACCGGCTTACTCTTGGTTTCCAAAGAATCAATCGATAAACCTATTTCGGTGCTTTTCTGTTTAAAAGAAGGCGATTCGGGTCTTGTAATAGCGCAGCTTTTGCTGATCAAATCCTTTTTATTGCCAGTTCGACTTGCGTTTGCCTCCGTTAAGCTGTCTGACGAGAGAGCTTTTACATCTTTCTTGACTGGTAACTTCATCTTGGACAGTGGCTTTTTATCTGTCGCACGTTTCATCGCCGGGCTGGAAGTGCGTGATGAATCAGACGAGGAAATCATAATTTTGCGCCGTTGTTGCACTATTTTGTCGTGATGCATAGGCATGTTTTCCTTTGGAGCAGGTTTATTTCTTGGTTCCAAATATCTTGATTTTACCTACAAGTTTATATTAATGACTCTATCGTAATTTTATTGATAAATTTAATTAATTTGGAATTGATTATTTTGTAGTAAAAATATTGGGGCATCAATATTTTCAATTTTAATTTTGGTTCTAATTATAAAAATATGCTAAACTGGAGAATTTCAATAAATAATGATTTTTCTCGGTACATATAATTCATATGTAAAGCTGCAAAAACAAGATTATAGTTTTAAATATTCTTAGAAATTTCAAACATACCTCTATCTTATTAGGCCACGATTTTGGCCGAACGGTTTCAGAGATAACTTGTTTATCCTCCTGCATTTTACGCTCAAGTGGATCTGTTTTTGGCTTACATAAAACTTTCTTGGTTTGCTTGGATGATGGCATCTGCTTTAAGGTTTTGTCGTTGTGCTCCGAAATCACCATTTTTACACGTTTTAAATCTAAGCTGCGGCTTATCGTCGAGCGATTAGGCGGTGCACGAGATTCCTTTGATGTATAGAATATTTTATTTAAAAAAAATAATAATATACGAATATGGAAGTAATAGTATTAAATTAATTCAATTACTTTCAATTGCCAATGCTATATTAGGATGATTCACAATTTTTTTGGGTGTTATTAATTTTTAGAAACTTTAATTTTCCTAAATCGCCAGTAAATAATTAACATGTAATAAATTGTAAGACGACTTGCCAGTTAAAGTCGTCTTACAATTTATTACATGTTATTAATTTTTGTTTTTTATATTGTTTAAAGTTGTACCGGAAAACAATCTATACATATGTGTATGACCTGTTTGATCTCTTAAATCTTATAAGCTCTTAGAGATTTTTTTTTAGAAGATAATACTTGCCTTCAAGAAATTTGAATGTCTGGATAGACGCTTCGAGGTCTCGTGAGGCAAGATCACGAGACAAGCTAGCTCCTGTATTCTCCTGCGAAGTTCCAGATCCATTTTCAACCATGTGGTGGTTCTCGCGGCACGTGCGGCATCACGCACCAAGCATTTTTCCACGCGGCCTTGAAGCTTGTGCAGGAAATCGATGAACAATGGTCCCCACTTGATCTTACCTTGAAAATCGTCTGTTTGCAATGCGAGTAGCATCTTATTCAGTTTCGAATAACTTTTGCACGCTTGTTCAGGCGGCAATTGTTCGACGGCTGCTAGAAAATGATCTTCTAAACGGCTGATATTCCATGTTAGCTCGCGGCCAAGCGATTGGAAATTGTCGTTTCCGAGGACACTTGCGAAATTTTCCGACAGGAATTTTATTGACGTCTCTAACAGATTCGATACCATCCGAAATACCGGCTCTGCCCATCGCACGTTCGGTAAGGTTGCCAATAGTTTATCGCAATCCATCATAGTTTGAAGCACGTTGTCAGCAGACTGCAATTGTACAAAGAAAGATTTACAGCTAATAAAACATTGAAAATTTATTTATTTGCACTGAAACTGCATGAAACCTTTATAATTTCAAAGTCACAGTATTAAACAAATATTGATTTAAATATTAACAATTTCTAATTATCATTAATATAATTGAGTTTTTCATGTACATACCATGTGCACTATGTGCTGATGATAACATTTTTCCATAAGTTCTCTCGGAAGAGTCGCAAATGCTTTGCATGGCCATATTCGTACAAAGTGCTTCGTAATCCATCTAAGTGATTTTCGATACACTTCGTCCAGACCATACGCTGCCGCTAATGGCATACATTCTAATACTCCAACGGCACATATCTGGCAAGGCTAAAAAGTAACAAATCTCTAAGAAAATACATCAATCCGAGAAAACATAAAAAAGATTATATGTTTAAGACCAAATAAATCAATAAAATTATGTGACATAAATTTAAGACTTCTAGTTTCTCACTGCAAAAAAAATTAAAAATTCACATAGTAATAACGAGTTTGCTTCAAATGTTAAGTGGATTAACAAAAGTTTCCGGTCACAACAACTACATATTTCATAAACACCACATACTAATATTATTATTAATCTCTTTGAGATAGAAATACATTTTTTTAATTTATACATCTACCTTATGAAACAGGTGGCAATATTTAAGCTTAAGGGTGTATCCTATAACTTCTTTAAGACCTTCCAAACATAACATGTCAGCTAACGTCGCTAATTCAACGATACTTATAGAATCTGGTATATTACTTTCTCCACTATAGATATGACACAATGCAAAATGAACTGCATTATAAGAATACCTAGAATAGAGATATTAACAGATTCGTTAAAGTCTTTTGTATAAATATGTATAAATCCAACAATAATTGAAACATCTTATGAAAGTATATTTTTTAAGTATTAAACATATGTCGAGTACCAAGTACATATATAAATAACAAATCTCAATGTCGCAGACTATACAATTTTCTAGGATATATTATATATTTATGTTTTAATGCATACCCTTGTAGAGAAATAACATTGCCAGCACTTTCGATCCATCCGCCACTCAAAATTGCGGCAAAATATTGGCAACGAGAACTTAATATACATTTATGTGCTCTTATATGCCGGCCAGCTACATCTATTGTAACATCAGGATTAATTTCTTCCAAGAACATCCTTAATAAGTCCTCACCCAGTCTATTGTATGGCTTTGCACCAGCCATGCTTGATGTTTCAGTTTCCTCCGTGCTGCCTTCTGTAATCAAAACACCATTTTATTGATTTTAAATATAGTCGAAGCCTTTCCAACATAAAAATTATAAGATTTTGTCATTATATATATAATTTTGCATAATACAAAAATGAAAATTATATATATATATAATAATAGCTTTATAATTTTTACTACTGTTTACATCGATTCAAGTTTACAAATTCCAAACAGTACATACCCGCCCCGGAACGTCCCATACTGCTTTGCATGCTGCTGAGATCAGATTCGGAGATAATCCCTTCTGCTTCGCAATCAGCGGTCAAATCCTCCAACGGGGACTTTTGTTTGGACGGAAGCGACGTGCTCATAACAGAAGCGAGCTTCCTAGAGACCGGTTTGACTGGGCCACTGTTCCTTGTTATCGCTAGCTTGCTCTCTATCCACGATATTTCCGGAATACTGTTGCTCATCCGATACGTGCTTCTATCGTCCTTCACCGTCAATACATCCGATGCGTGATTAGCAGTCGGCGTTTTATCTAAATCCGACAGACGTACAAAACTGGAAGTACTTGTCTTATCAGAATCTGAATGCAAATTCTTTAAATTACGGCCGGGTACCTTCCCGGTTTTCTTCGACAAACGGCAGTCATATGTTTGTTCTGCACCGTTATACTCTGGCTCCTTCAATTCGCACTCGATTTTCTTTATAGTTTCACTCAATGACTTGCAAGTTTCCGATATCTTACTGCTGTTTCCTGCAGCAACCAATTGCGATCTATCGCAATCTAGGTTAACACCTGAATTCAGCAAATCAGTCAATTCGTAATAGTGATTGTCACTATCTGGGGAAGGTCCGCTGCCACTGCTGATATCAAACGTCTCACTTTTGCGAGTATGATTTTCTGTGCTTTCTGTACATGTCTTTTCCCAAGCGGAGGTCTCCGAAAACTCATCCTCATATGCTTTCGTCTCGTTGATTTCCAAACTCTCCATTTGACCGGGAATTATTTCTTTATATTCGAGATGATTCACGCTGACGCGCAGTTCCTCATTTTCGATCTCCACATGAGAGTTTGGTGGAGTGTCCCTTACATCAAATTCGAATACATCCTCGGTCGATGTGTCCATATTGTTATTAGAGTTATTCTCACGTTCCTGCAATGTCTTGAAATTTTTGTGGTTGTAAGAATCCGCTTTAGCCGCGTCACTCAGCGAGTGGCTAGATGAGCTGGTCTTCGCTTGGGATTGTTTTGTAATACCACGACTGTCCATCGACACACTGTGTGCACGTTTATGTTCTCTCCTAAACATAAGTTCTTTTGCCACGCAGCCGTTACTATTGTTTGTCGGTTGTGTCTTGTCTACATTCCATGAGTGCCGTTTGAACGTTGGTCGTGAAGTAGACAGCGTGCGTCTTCTTACCACAGGAGAATCGGATTCTATAAACATAAAGACGCTAGGCTTTGTTTTTTCTTTCTTTTGTTCTTGCGACGGCTGATTATCTCCCGTGGCGCTACTGTTATCTCTGGAGCTACTATCATCTGTCTTAGTATCCATTAATTTATTAGGTACCGTCGAAAAACTTCGTCTATGCGTCAGAGTCACAACGTTCTCGTCGGTCTCACGCGTATCATTCAGATCGATAAACATCGAGAAGATATTTTTCTTCTCACCTTCGTTAGAAATATCATTTCTTGTGTCTACGTCTTGCCTCTCAGTTGGCTTGACTTTACCACTATTACTTTTGCCAGAGATATCTACGTAAAATTCACAATAAGGCTTGCCGTTACTATCACGGTCCTTCCTCTCAAGTGAGTGATCACGTTTGATCGCTTCAACATCATCGTTCATATCCTTTAGATTGACAAAAAAACCTAAACTACCATGTTTTTCATGATTGCCCGACTTTAGCGCGGGTTTTCTAATGCTTTCGGAAGTGGAAAAGCTTTGCGACATATTCCGTGAGTTATTTCGAGATTTTGGCTCTTCCTTATTACAATCACTCATGTCGACCACCCAGGCAGTCATGGAGGAAGACATTCTGGAGGACTTGACTTTGATTTCAGGCTTGTTCATGATCACCGAACCGCCTGACACGATCGGTGTGGATTCTGTTTTACGTCGCACCGTGGGACTATCCGAAGGTTTTGAGTAATCCGAGGTGCTAACACCACCAGAGATAATCGGAGTAGCTTCATCTCGTTTACTTCTCTTTACAGGCTCCGTTCGATTACCCTTCTCTAAGATAGAGTCCAAGGTGACCGGCAAGCTACTGCTGCAACGATTCGATGCATCGTCTGAATCCACGCTGTAATCCACGATAGATTTGTCGCTGGCACTTTTGATAACCGGGTAAACCGCGCAAGACTTGCTGAGATTGGATTGTAAATAGTTCGCTTGTGTTTGCGTTTGATTAATCTCATATTCATGACTGTCCAATAAATATGACACCGGATGCTGAATATTAATGGCGATCTGCACATCGGGTGTAAACGTTATCGACGGTTCGGTAATCGGAGGAATTGTAGAATCGGAAGGTGCGTGGCAAATGGAGTCTCCGTCCACGCGATGTCCGGAGTATTGTGGAATGGCGCTTTGAAAAATAAGGCTACCTTGTCTGCGTTCATACTCTTGTCTCAAAACGGATAATTTCTCGTCGTTAGAGTCAAGCTCGAACGTGTTTCTTCTGATGAGCGATGGTCGTCTGTCCTCAGTTACACCCGCATCTTTCTCGTTTTTGTTCCCTGCTGCCTCGATGGTGCTTGACGTTTCCGTTTTTTCCTCTCGGTTGTTTAACTTCGTGTTGTTGTCGGGACATGGAGAAGGATGCGCGCTCTCCCCACTGTCCGCCTCTTTGATCTCTACGGTCAGTGACTCCTTCTCCGTCGGTTTGCTCGTCTCTATTTTTTCTTCTAATGCAGAATCTACCCGCTTTATTTTACGCGATTCTGGAAATGGCTGCAAGTATTCGGTGAGTTTCAGTTCTCGTTCAAATTCTGCCACCCGCTCGTGGCCAGTTTGCAAAGGCAGCGTCTTAAGTGGCGTAAACTTGTACGATTGCTCTTCCACGCCATTATTCGATTTGTTGGCCGTGTAATCCGTGTAATTTGAGGAAAATGTCAAATACGATAGCGACGTACCATCATTGCCATACTGATTTTTTGTTACATTCGTAGACACAATGTCCACCTCATCATTCAAGGTAGATGCATCGATGAAGTAATAACCGCTTGTGGAGGAATTGTTACGACCAGTCGCGTTACTAAAACGAGAATGATCAGATTCTCGGCTTGTCTCAGCTGTTACGCTTTCCGATTTGTCGGCATCGGACTGTGCTTTCCATTCCAATTTACACTTTGTGGAAGTTTCTTCATGGTCGTCACTTGCCGAAGGAATGGGCTCAATAAATTCAAAAGATTCGTTTTCATCGCTACCGCAATCCGATTCATATAATGGTTCATTTAACATCCGACTGTCGTACTGGAAAATCTCTTCGGCATTCAGTTTTGCCTCCTGGACATTGTCTGATGTGTCCGCAAGCTGATGTTCCGTTTCCAAAGACGAGTATGTTGCACTACGATTGTTCGACACGGATTGGATTACGCTCTTGTTGCGTACTCGCTCGGCATGTATCCGATCCGAATCATCATCATTAGCAAAAGTGTATTCTGCCGCTTGTGTCACCTCTAAGTCTGTGCTCGAATTCTCTGATGTTGTATTATCGTGTGGACTTATCGAACCTGTCTCCAAACCAGAATCAGCCATTTCTGATGCAGCAGGGCTCACATTCGCTACAACATAATCCTTTACGTTCTGCAGATGCTGATGTGCGTCACAGTTCAACGTTATACATTTCTCGCATATCCTGTGGATAGTACGAATCTATGAAATGTGACAAAGAAGAATTATAGTATCCGTAAAATAAGTAGTCTAACGAGGAAAAGGAGGATTCTAATTAAAAACTAGAATTCTTGACCTTTGAAATGAAGAATCTAGACTCTCTAAAAAACGTATTATAAATCTTATTTATTAATAAATCTAACCTGTCGTCAACACGAGATGTATTGGTATCATATTCATTTGAAGACTGACATTTATAATTTGTATTCAAAATTATTTTCACCAACAACTGCTCTTCTTGAGTAAAGTCCAGATTACTATACAGAAGCCTGCAATTCATAAACAAATATATAATATTAATAGCGGGCAGTATGAGCTAAACGTATATACATATAATAATGTGTGTCTACTTTAATATAATTATAAAAGAATTCAATTGATACATATCGAATTCTTTGATTGATATGACAGAATAGTTTAGCATGCTTAGTGGATTAAGAGATATGTGCACGACAAATTTATACATCGATACCTGTAGATAAATTATAATTACACGCGTAAAATCTCCCACAGCATAAGATATGTTCAACAAAAGATCATTCCCTTTTCTTTCTCAATAGAAGATATGATAATAACGTGCTGCTGAAGTATTTATTCTTGTTCTACTTAAAATAAATATCCATATATTTGACAAATCTTATACAATGTTAATGAAAATACAAAGAAAACATGGTAACATTTTTCTGTTTGTTATCATAAACAGAAAATGACCAGAAATTTTGGAGCACGCTAATCAATAAATTTAAGTAGGTCTTGCGTGTTTCAAAAAGAATTAAACGTGAAAATGTACGATCTAGCGTGAAAAACAAAAAATAAATACAAATATAACTTATTTAGAAAAAAAAGCATGCGAAGAGTTGTATTTCAATTGTATCACTTAAAAAAAATGCAAAATTGTATTAGGTGAAATGTGCATGCAGACAGATGTGCATAATAAAGATATCCTTTCTCAATAATTCTCTTTCTATACACAGGTAATTAACAGTA
>NJRL01000343.1:279185-290940 GCA_003063815.1 Aphaenogaster rudis | reverse complement strand
AAAGAGAGAAATAATAAGCACAATTTATATGAAGATACATTTTTACTTATTTTAATATATATATTCATCTTCTGAAGTATATGAATTTATAAATCATTTTGCATACAGTAAAACGCTGTTATATGCATCCATTATTCGAATTATGCGTGACATTTTTGTGAATATTATATAAAAGAGCTAAATGAAAAAAAAAGATTATGTATCCACTTCTTCCGAATAATATTTGAAAAATTTTAGTCACGTAAAAATAAAACCATGCAAAAAAAATTAATCACATTTTTACAATATTTAATTATTATACACAAAAATATTTGATTTTAATCGGGTTCTGGATATTAAAATTAAATATTCAAAATCTCTCGTAAAGAAATATTCGATTTTTAACTGAACACTTGCACTTATTATTTATTATGATATCGTGCAATAAAAGTTATTTTTTAATAGTTCACCGCGTAATTTATTAATACATTAATTCTTAAACAGCCTCCGCGATTCGCACTTCGTCATGTCGACACTCACTCACCTTATCACTTTGTTTTGCTTGGCTTTCTATTTGTCTCCGGCAACTAGCAATTTCAGCTAACACTTTTACGTCGTTGCTCGCACTGCCAACGACTGTCGAAATACAATAATTCTGGTTCCCTTTCACTTGTATATATACTATGTTTTTCTTCAAACGAACACTGGCTTCACTCGACAATTCCTTTTTGAAGGCATGCACTTCTCGTTAATTTTTCCCCTATTCCTCTTATTATCTCTCCTTGTTTTTCTTTTTTCTCCCTTGATGCTTTCTTTCCGGTTAGTCCGGTTATTTACTGACTCTTCTTCTTCGTGGCGTAACTCAGACAACTTGACGGCGCGGTTCTTGATGACCTTAACGTTTAGTCATCGGCGGGCTGGATACTAAGAGAGAATGCCTCCGTCCGTTGATATGGTATGCACTCTTATATAGAACTGGGGACTCTGAATTGTTCGTTGTCCATACCGCCACCACTATTATCTCTGCGACTCTGCGCCACTCTGCCGATCGTTGTCTGCCCCCCGTCAACGTCTTCTGGGATCACTGACGCGCGAGCATAATTTAAAATTTTTTCCCAGACTCTCTGCGTAATTTTCGGGGACGGTCAGAAAGTCCCCATTCATATTTCCCAAATCGTCATCTTCAAGATTAATTCTTTCCTTTCATGGTATGATTAGGCTTTTTATTTTCGATATAAAAGTTATGTATAAATTATATAATCTTTATTATTACCGTATAAAACATGATAATAATTATTTATTATTAAATTATAATAGTGGTAAAATCTTGTGAAAATACTTTAAATTATAACAAAAGTTTTACTTCTTTGATTTATTGCTTTTTTAATAATAATAATAATAACACTATATTAAGAGACTATATTAAGTAAACATTAAGACATAAATAGAAAAAATTAATTATTCTTACATTATAGGAAATAATTTTCAGTTACAATTGCATTCAATTTTATTCCATAGCTCTCATGAAGTTATTCTAAACTATCTGTATATGTATTGCGAGGTCAAGTTGACAGTTCTTAAGGATTAATTGAACAGTCAAGGACTGAAGTGAAACATTGAAGGTAAATTCAACCAATCGCACGTGGAATCGCGAAATCAAGATTCGAATCAAGATTCGATTGCCTCAATGTCATTTCACAAAACAAATAGAAAAATTATTTCATATCCTTTTTCTTCAGTATCTTACAAAAGTTATTTTTTCTAATTTTATGTTCCTTATTATTATATTCTATGCCCATCACGTAAGAGAAATAATTGTGAAGAAAATATAATTATTAATCATATAACCGCAAACACTAATTTACAAATAGATTTGTGAAATGTGCGAATATTAAAATTATATTCCGATTATATCTTGAATGTAGTGTATAAAAGATTAATACGGACTCTTAATGTAATTGACATTGAGAAAGCATTTTTGCGTCGCATGAAATTGGCGCTGACTTTTTTGCGTCTTTAAAATTTTTAGAACGACACGATGATTTCATAATACGTCTTTGATTTGCTTATGAAAGACTGAGATCGACGCGTACGTAATTTAAATCCATATAATTTGAATCTATTTATAAAAAAAGAACTCAGTCTTAAATTATACGCTAATGGATCCATAATTGTGTTTTTCAGACGATTAATATACAGTAGATTATATTGTAACGTCGATGGAACAGTATACTCGAGGAATATGATACGTAATAACCAAAATAACAATAAATGAAACGGTCATTTAATTATGAGTAACGCGCGTGACGTTGCAGTTCGGTTAAGAATGCGTAGACTCGGAAGAATGTAGGGAACTTCCAGACTGAAAGGTAAATGGGGAAATTCCGTTTAGGAATTCTCTTTCGCCGAAATAATTTTTTCCTATAAGGTTTTTACGATATCTGACGGTAACATACACAGAGAGAATTTTCTCTTAAAATTTACCCTGAAAATCATGGTAGTCATGGGGGTCTTGGGACAACATGGTATTTCGAAGATTTTTATGCAATTTTCTCTGATTAATATCTACCACAATAAAAAATATTAATATCTACCACAATAAAATATAAAATATATTTGATTAATTTTACTAAAATACATAGTAAAATTTCCATAATTTTAAAATATGTTAAAATCTTATGATTCTTTATTGTTTTAAATTGAATAGATGCCAAGTAGTGACAAACATGTAAAATATCTTATTATAAATTTTACAATACAGCATAATATTTTCAATCTGACTTAGTCGCTCATGATAATTTTACCATGCAGCATGGTAATTTATTGGCTAAGTCCGACGATTCTCGGTTTTTTTCGTGTCGGGTGTTACAATCTGCTTGGTAATTTTTACTATGTTGTTTATAAAATGTTTTTTTCCATATTTCAGAAATTCCTTTCGTTACCAATAATATTTGACAGATTGCCAAGTTGTTCCAAGCTTATTACCAAACATAGTAAAATTTGTAGTGAATTTTGCAGCAAAATATAACAAAAAATTCTCTCGGTGTACAGAAATGATTAAATGATTGGACGTAACAAAAAATAATTAACCTATTACATATTTTCCTTATATAAAAACTATGAGTATTCAAATAAAAATTACATTATTTGAAATATTTCATTATTTTTTATTGAGTAATCTTTCATTAAAAATTGTAATTTCTCTTTTTCTTAATCTTTATTGTTTATTTCCTTTTTTATCAGTTATGGTTTAATAAAAACACATATAAAATAAACATTCAATCATAACTTTTAATACTTCTATATAATAATAGATCTCTTTTGTTACAATCCTTAATTACAATTTATTGTTGCAACATATTTATATGAATAAAATACTTTATATATTTATCATTATTGAAAACGCATTAACTAAAACTGTTATAGACGATGAATTGTAAATCTTGCAGCTACAATGTTTTTTACGTAATCTTTTATTTGTCTTGTGCGTATCTCATCAGATCGCTAAAAACTGGAGGTCTATCTTTTGCTACATAGATTATAATTAGAGTCGCATTACCAATAGATAAATCTTATATAGTCTGCTTGTGTAATTATACTAATAATGTAACCGCATTGCATACGGATTGCCGCATTGCCGGGTTTTTCGTAGACTTATAGTTGCAAATGCAATTTTTCTTAGGAAGTAAAAGAGGAAAAGTTTGTGGTTAATATCGCCAGCGATACTGCATCAGATTCGCATTTCGGTGCAGCGTTATTAGTCATCTAGTTTGCAAGCGCGTGCTAATGTGATGAAAAGGGGAGAATCCAAGATAACGAGGTAACATTCATTTTCCTATTGCACCACAATCTTTCTATTGCTGCAATGTGGATGCAATCAATAAAAATTTTTATAATGCTGAAGGAAATTTATAGAGATTTAGTACTATTTTTTATATTAATAAGATACGATTTTATGCACATAATATAGAGATTGTAGAATTTAGATGACGTTTTTTGTTATATTTAAAAATTCTTTATCAGATATGTTCTTCCACCTATGAATACATAAATGAATTTCTACATACATTGAGAATGAATTTATTTTTATTTACTACTCAATCCAATATTTATATTTATACAAGATGCAATGTTGGAATATAAATATAAATGGTAAATATAAATGGTAAATATAAATGGTAAATATAAATGGTAAATATAAATAACATAAAAAAGTATTTCAGAGTGATTTTACTGTTCTTTCATACAATACTAGTAGGATACTCTTTTATATAATTAATAGATAATGTTAAAATTTGTTGTGATTCCATAACCTGCACAACACACATTAAAAATATGGTTATTATACTCATCGTTAGTAAATACATGTTTTTCAACCATGATGGTAGTCGCTACATATTATTAACAAATTATCAATGCCACAATATTAATTTTTAATCACAGCACATTTAGGCAAGTACGAGCTGGTAAATGACGCGAGCCTGGAAATAACAGAAACACCGCGTGCTAGTGTATGCGACGACGCAGTACCTTCGAGTCAGTTGTCAAGTAACTCTTACATAATACCGAATATTGTAGCAACATTATAATATCGATATCGCATTAAAATTTTCCATACAAAAACATGTTCTTTTTCAGAACAATTTGTGAAATTGCTTAAAAAAATTATGTTTATCGAAAATGAATAAAATCTTGAAAGTCAAAATGTCGTCATGTAATGACTTTATGACAAGTCACTGTGTCATCATTTTGGGGTCATGATAGTTCAGTGATCAAACTCTTACTTTTTCCCATTATCATGATGTCACACTGACATCATCTTGATTTTTCGTTCTTTTTCGGTTAAATTTCGAATCAACAAAGTTGCACGTGATCCGTGGTCCCAAGGACGAGAGCTCGGCAACTTCGAATTTTTTTCTTTTCATGCACTTATAAATATATAAGTATATATATAGTATATATATAATATAGTATATATATTTATATATATAAGTATATATATAAATATATATTCATGCATTTAAAATATATAATTTTTAACTTTTTTGTAAATATTATTTACAGCCAATGTTATTTTATTTATATTCATGATAATGACTATGTAGCGCTTGTTGAAAAATTAAATCTTGAATTACAAATTTATTTCTGCATGTTTTTAAAAATAGTTCTTATGATTTTTTTCAAGGTTTTATTTTCCCTTAAGATGCTTAAGTTATGATATATAATATTTCTAAAACATTCTTTTATCTTTTCTCTCATATTTGCTGCTCATATAAGAAATTTTGGAAGGGAACCACATTAGCTCATTTTCGTCGCTCGAGAAGCGTATCTAAGCAAACTCATGAGTTTTGCAATAGTACGTTAATAATTAGTCATTTTTACGGTGCGTAATCATCTGCATTTTAAAAGACTTATTGTATCCGAGAGGAAAGCGGCAGAACTCAAGGTCTACACTTACTTTCATGTTTCATAAAACCTCGTCCTCAATTTTTTAATGCGACGGGTTCGCAATAGTAATACGTAAAATTTATCTTGCCTATAATGGTTACTTTAATTTTATATTGTAATAATTTAATTTTTTATTTCTATTAATAAATTGAGTACATACACGCGTTTATTTTTAAATATTACAGTTATTGTGATTCAGCATACGATATTTGCAAATCGCGTTATACTTTCAAAGCAAGGAAATTCTAACGCAACGGCTCTCAATCAACTTCCACTTAAGTCAATCTGAGTATTTTCCAATGACATACTGATTCTTAGAGTGCCCAGAGGCCATTATGTGCTCATTTATGAATGGCGAGAACATATTCTGAAAGAAACGTGCATACGCTGTACTTTGTACGGTGCATGCAATGTAAGTGAAACAAGAATAGTCAAGCATATTATTAAACACGCTTGTGAATTATCGTGATACAATCGTATCCGCGAGCCATTCAATCTTAAGGTTACTTCGAAAATTAATTTGATATAGCAAGAACGTACATACAGATATAAAAGTTAATTTTGTATAATTTGACTCAGGCAGTTTTTATTTTATTGATTTAAATAAAAGACTTTTTATGAATTTATAAATTTTAAGAATATTAATAAATTATAATATTTTATTTGGCTAATTTCAAGTAAACCTGGAATATATTGAATACTGAAAAGTTATTAGAACATATGTAAACTTCATATTTCTCTCTCTCTCTCTCTCTCTCTCTCTCTCTCTCTCTCTCTCTCTCTCTCTCTCTCTCTCCATTTTTCTATCTATCTACACTAAGAAAAATGGTCTGATTACATGAACAAGACATATCTGATAGAATACATTCTGGTGAGACGGTACAGATTTTTTGGTGATTGGACTCGATTTTTTTGTAACTAAAACGTTTGAATAAACTTAACTATCAGGATCTGGTTAGCATTTTTCCTGTCACTAGGCGGCCTACGGGACCACTAGTAACTCGTAAGCAAGATCCAGCACGGAATAAAAGGCACGAGCCTTATTAGCTATCTATCATACTTGTTTTTTTACAAAAATTCTGATTCATTTATTTTCGGACAGATATACTGGTTGAATCTACCAGATTTCCGATTTATGCAATCGGATCTTTTTTTCAGTGTATCTATTTATCTATCTATCTATTCCATTCGATATAAATGCTGAGATAATTATTTTTTTTACATAAATTATTGTGATGTTTCATATTCTGCACAGAATTCATGTTTTATTTATACATATAACTAGTTCTCACGAGTTTATGTCACATGTAAAGTAACAATCAATTAAAATAGATGAGAATTTATTTACATGTTTTAAAATTGTCTTCATACGTCTTAACAAGGAAATCATGAAGATAGGAATAATTTTTTGTTAGCAAATAGAAGGTCAGCATATGATCTTATTCTCTCATTTCATCTACCGTAGTCGCAGGCGGCTTTTCTAAGATAACCGTTTTATTGCTTGTGGTTAATCTATCGCTATTAAATGCTATAACGTCAAATCATCTTGTGCGTAACCACGGTGTTCATTGCTTAACTACTACGCCAACAACATGAACATACATATGTGTGCATCGACCAAGCATTCATACACTTTCACTAAGGCAGTAGATAAAGTCGAAAATTGCCAAAGAGAGAGACAGCTCATTTCTATAGTATTTTTTTCATTATATCTTACAGCAAGAATATATCGTTTTATTCGTTACAACTATATATCGTTGACATACAAAATGGATAAAAATTAATTGATCAAATCTATCGTTTGATTGCGCTAGAATCTGGGACAGAGAAGATTATGGTAAACAATTTTAATATATTTATATATTTCTAATACTACATATATAAACATTTAAAATTCAATCGAAATGATTCAAATTTAATATATTATATTATTATTTCAAACTTGTATTATATTTTGCATATGAGAGTAATAGCATGTCGTACTGATATAATATTGAATATTGAACAAACAGAAACGATGTTCGGTCTATATTCAACTGTTACATTGCATGTTTACAGATTGCGCATACGTACAAGTATTCATGATTATTCTCTCTCTCTCTCTCTCTGACCGAGAAAGTGCATCATGCTTTCTGCATGCTGATGTATTCGCACGGATTACCTACTAGGACCGATTTCGATTATCTTAAGCGGTTGTGACGACATGCGTTAGGTGGATATTTTGCGTATTACGCAATCTTGATTGGCTGTTTCATTGCGTCAAGTGGCGAGAACAATAGCTCGTATCTATCCATCTATCCAGTCAGGCATAACCCCAGGCATTTTACCTTCTTAATCTGTCACATCCGTGGTAACCTTACCCTCTATTGTATACTGTATGCTACAACGCACCGGAAATTTTATACGCGCATGATGTTCCACAACTGTACAACACTGTATTATAATAGCATATTTAAATGCGCAAGCATAAATTCTAAAGATTAATTAGAAAATAAAAAGACACAATAGTTTCTGATTATAGCGATTAAAGATCTCGCCAGTATTATCGTACAAAATTTATGTTCAAGCCTTCTAATTAAACTTATATGTGAATGCAAATTTATCTTCTGTTATTAACTTTTACAGTTTAGATAATATTGATTTTTATTGATTGCTTTTGTCTTTTGTTTTCATTTGTACAGATATTTTACGTACGTTATAGCAATCAGTTGATAATGAAAAGTTAATAATAGTAATCTTAAACTGCGTTACATGCAAATTATTTAAACTCACTGTTTTAGTAAAAATTTGAATAGTTGATTAATCGTTTCACTTTAACGTTAAAAATATCTAAATTTAAAAAAATTAAATTATCTCTTTTTGTGAACGAAAAAATGGAGAAATTGATTTATTATCATTACATATTTTTTCCAAACTTTTGTTTTCTGAATGAAATAATTACTTACATGATGAAAAAATTATTTACGAATAATTTTAGTATAATTTGATATATTTTAATAAGAGAAAATAAAATTGAGATGTTACACATTTTTTACAACGATTTAATTTAATTTTTTTCATACATATTAATTAATTATTACAATTCTTAATTTAAAAGTCATACTATAAAAGTCACTTCTACTTGAAACGCAAAAATTTTAAAGAAATAATAATAATAAATTAATTTTTCCATAAATACTTTTTGATTAAAACTCAAAAGTAAATCTTATTAACCTAATCTAATAAATATTAGATTTAATGCTATTATAATTTTATGCTGTAATAGCCCATTTACATCGAAATTGACTCGAAATGCGGGAAACAAAACATTAAGTAAATATTTATTTTATAAAATTCATTTTAAAATTCCAATTTATAATTTATATCAGATTTGAAAGTATAATTATATTTATAGTTTTATGTATGTATAATTTGTATACGATAAATATTATCACATGCCTCGGTGGTCGAACTGGCTACGACACCCGCACGGAGTATAGGGAGGTCCAGGTTCAAATCCTGGCTGAGGTAATATTTTTCGCAACAAATTCTTTAGTAGGTTTCGAGATGGGAGGGTGTTGGGGGGGAGGGTGGAGAATCTTATAGATGCTTTAGCATTATTATTATTAAATTTATTACTCGTAGAAGACCACAATCCGTATGGTTGATACGTAGTGATAAATAGAATACCATCTCTTGCTAGTTAAAGTCGTCTTACAATTTATTACATATAATTTGTATATTTGAACATATATTTTATATATGTATATATATATCCTGATTCTTCATGTTTTTCATATTACACGGTACATAAAATTAGGAGGATTTTATTCTGAATTCTGATACGAATTATAGATCGCTTAAATTGTGTTTAATATGTTAAATCTTTCGTAATGTTAACAATTTAAGTTGCGATCGCGAGACTTGAATAGGTAGTAGAGCGACCCGCTTTTCGCACTATATTTCTTAAAATAGAATTGCGCGATAAGTATTTAATAATCTTGTGATTATTTTCTATCAAATGTTACATTTGACGATTATTAGCACGTACAAATAATTAACTTTTACGATTAACGATTGTTAAACGAATCGCATCGATTATACTGAAAAGGACATACCCGAGATTCATTTATTTGAGATAAGAATTGAAATCATAGATGATCGGGATTATATAAATTTTTGTTTTATGATATTTATGCGATAATGATTTCTTATATATGCTTTAATTCGATCGTATCTCGCATTGTGGTTTGAACATTTCGCCAATGTAAATTTAGTCGTCTATCATTTTGAGTGTTGCAGAATAATAAATGAATTCTCAGATTAAATCGTTCGAGTAAGGTCGTGATACGATCGTTTATTAATTCGAAACGTGAGAAAATAGAATATTCATATATTTCCTTTATATATAAATACGTATTTTGAAACGACAACAGTTTGGTCAGCCCGCGCTCTTGGCCTTGAACTGTTATGGCTTACGGCGCGCTATTGTGTGTGTACACCAGTGAACTCTATCCCACACAGCATGCATATCCACAAGACGTCCAGAAGATATCCCAAAGATATCCTATCGCCTAAAAATGTTTTCGGGATATCTTCTGGACGTCTTTTGGATATTGCATGCTGTGTGGGATACTATACTGGAATGTGAACCTCTATAGAAGAAAACGGGACGAGCGAGAGGGAAAACAAGATCTCAACCCCTCCTTTTCTATTTCTGTACTAGAAAGAGAAAATAGAAAATCATGGACCAATCAAAACTCGCTGGATGAAGGCAGAGATAGTACCCTTCTGAACTTGTCCTTTTCTTCTTGTGGCCTGCCTGCTAAGCACGGTGATTCACGTTCCAGTATAGTATAGAGTTCACTAGTGTACACTAAGAGAAAAAATTTTTTAATGAAAAAAATACATTTTCTAAAACCATATCTTTTGATACAAGTATTTGTTTGTTCTAATTAAGTAAAAATATTTAGTTTTAAGTAAATACACATGTTAACTTAAGTATATAATTTTGTACTTTTATATTTTTTACATTTAAATAAATATTTTATAAATAACCTAATAATATTATTAAACTTAACTAAATTGTTTTCTAATGTTAAAAGACCTGATTATCTTGAATATAAAAATGATCTAACAGTAAATATTTTCTAGAACGAAAAGAAAATAAATATTTAATTAAAAATTATAAATATTATAAATATCTCAATCTCAAGAAATTTTAAAACTTGAATACAATAAATAAGTTATTTGGACCCACTGAGTGAATAATTTTTTGTGTTAAGTAAAATTTTTTTGTATCAAGATATTTTTCTCTCAGTGTGTAAAAAGAGGACTTACAATTAATCACCACATATATCAAAGTCGAGCCAACAGGCAACAGGCTGTTTTGTGCGTCGTAGCGTATAACCATTTCTCGAAACGCGGCTACTTTTTGTGAATGATAAGCAATTATATACCACTTCGGCCGATTAGCTCTTGTGATTAATGACTTATACGTATATGAATACTTATTCCAGCAAATACATATTTCGCGCTATCTATTTATACGATCTTGAAATGGCGGAAAAACTTAGTATCCTGAAGAACTCTAACGACGGAGAAGTTAATGGCCGGTATACATAGCCGAATCTTATTTCAAGACCGTCTCAAGTGATGTCTTAAGATGCTAATACGGCTCTGTGATTGGTTGATGACATCTCAAGACAATACTTAAGATGATCTTAAATATAAGAATCGACTATGAATATCGGCCAATGATTTAATCGGCAACGCCGCTGATTTAACTGAATAAATGAACCACAGCCGGTTCGTCGCATCGTGCGTTAACTTCGAGAGTGCCATGCAAAGTGACGCGCGATTTCAATAATTAGTAATGACAGCGTTCTTTCCACGTTCTCAGGCGTGACGGCTATCACGGGCGATTGCGATTGGACTTGATCGTTGATCTCGCTGTGAGTGGACGAGTTAACCGGTTGTATCGATATGGAGAGTGGAAATGATCCTTATCGTAGATTGAACTTGTGTTCTCCACTTTTCGAGGATCTTTTTTTTCAATGACCTAGTTTACATCGTGCACTTGATACGCGTATCAGGTACTATATTTGTACCAAATTTGTATTAAATATTTAGTACGCACGATGTAAACGCTGCTGGATCAACTTGGTACGAGCGTACCAAGTAGGAGTATCGTACTAAACTGATATACGTATCAAATGATACAATAATGTAAACGCATGAAACGCATTTTGAAGGGAATTTGGCATTGAGCACCCGATGAGAACAGGTACGTGGAGTCCACGTTGAATTCACATATCTAACGTGAATTACGTGGATAAGAATTCATCGA
>NJRL01000343.1:264279-277100 GCA_003063815.1 Aphaenogaster rudis | reverse complement strand
CTTTATATGCAAAGAACTGTGTGGCCACAAATGGCCTTAATGTGGCCACAAACGGTGCATCTACCCTACGTGGATATTACGAGGCAACGGAGAATCGATTAGAAATATCGATAAGATTTCTACGTGGATTCTAGTCACACTTTTGAGCGGATGGTCCACTCGATTGTTTACGTGGAATCCACCTGGATAGTCCACGTGACAGGAACATCGATTCCACGTACCTGTTCTCATCGGGCATAACCTAAATACCACCTAAATACCTTAATTCTAAATACCATCACTAGGAGGCAATCGACATGAATTAAATTCGTATTATTTTGTTCCCTTACTACATTCGATGTAAACGCACCCGTACTAAAGCATTGGTGCGCACCAAACTTAATACGCGTATCCAACGTTTCAATAATGTAAACTAGGCCTATATCGGATACTACGTACGTAACACTCGGGGTATCTTAGGGCGGTATTCATAGTCGGTTCTTATATTTAAAATCGTCTTAAGTACAATCTTAAGATGTCTTAAACCAATCACAGAGCCGTATTAGCGTCTTAAGATATTACTTAAGACCGATCTTGAAATAAGAACGGACTATGAATAACGGCATTAGATCCTTGTTCGGTCAAAGTCGGGCCAGTTATCTGACTCTGAATGCGTTGAGATAACGCGGTTATTGCTCGCGATTTTTTCGCGAATAAAATCGCGCATTAATTCGTCTTTCGGGAATGACGTATCTATAACATCGTGCGATCGTAGTTCCCTGCGTTTTCGCAAGTGTTATGTAGAGGGAAATCCATCAAAGCTGACGAGTCATTATTTCTTACTTGTATAAAATTAATCATTTTCTTGTTTATTCAAATCATTTTACTTCATTGGTTTTTAATAATTATAGAAAAAGAAGTAATCTAAACTTTTATAAAAATTTCTTCTTACAAAGATCTTTTTCGAAAAATGCATTTGAATTATTTTTATAAATATCTAATTGAAAGATAAATAAAAAATTCTCTTGTAAACATTTATCGTTTTAGGCACTTCTTTAGTTTCAATCTGATATGTCTTTTATCTTATATGATTTTTTTATTAATCCTTTCACTGCGCAATTATTTTTCACGCGCGCCGGCTGTGCGCGCATTTTATTCGGTCGATTGGTATAAATACGTCCGTAGCAGTGTGCGGTAGTAATCGAGGTAATAATCGACGTGAATTGCGTTGAAATCATATGAAATTATTTTTTTATCTTATGGTATCTTTATTTGTGTGTGAGGGAACACATAAGGGAGCAGTGAATCGGTAATCGTAAATATACGTCTGGAGCAGTGAAAGGGTTAAAGTAACGAATCTGTGAAAATTGTATCATATACTTACGTCAAGTTAACAACACTATAAAAGTATGACAAATGACACAGATTTGTTGCCTTAAAATGGATAGACTAGAAAAGATTAGGTGGAATAATTAATTCTGGAATATTGTTATTTATCAATTTATTGTGCTTACGAGAATGCATGCGTAAGGATATACAGAAATCAAAATAGAGTTTGTTACGTTAATGCACCATTTGTTGGTTTATCTAGTATTCTACTGTATCTTAGAATGCTAATCGCGAGATATATCAGTCGCCTGAAATTTATAGGCGAGTTAGAAATATATATCTTGCAAATATGTATAAAATAAAAAATATAAATATTACTTATGAGAAATATATGAGATAATAATTATAATCTCTCTTTCTTGAGTAATATTAATATCAATTAAATTAATTAAATTTTTGAATTTGTTATTGAAATGAATATTAAGAATTATAAAGAAGACAAAGAAAATAATATCAATTAAAAATAATGATAAATATCATCTATAAATTATCGCAAAAATATGTATTTAGTAGTTGCGTAATAATTATATTATGCAAAGTTGCAATAAAAATGGTGACTATTGTTAATTCCAAAATCATTGCTATCTGATGCTATTTGGAAGAACCGGAATTCGTTTCCTTCTGTAGCGGGATTGCTGACATTTGATCGAGCGCTTAACTTCTCATTGCGGATTGATCTCGCAAAACCTGACGTAGAAGCAGAGCACTTAAGTTCGCTTTTTACGTTCTCTTTTAGGATACTAACTCGGCGAAGGGGTCTTGATCAAATCGTTGAATGCGCTGAAAACTCGGTTATTTTTCGCGATTTTTAAGGTCTATAAGAGTTTTAAAAAATATAGCCTTAAAAAGTAATGTTTACATTCTTATGCGTTTATGGATAGATCGTTCGGTTCGTTGATATATTATCGAAATCGAATATAGATGCGCTTCTGAAAAGCACTCTGGAATCATATTTATTGTTGCATAAAACAATAATAATTACAAAAAACTCGCATTGCACCGGGTGTAATAAATAAATTATAATAAAAATTTAAATATATATTATAATATATAATTAAAGTAATTAAAATTTTTAAATATATATTATAAAGAATATTTTATTATGGTTGATATTAGATTATCGATATGTGACAATGGCTAGAAAACATGTTCACGAATAAACAAGATAACGAATATTCTTTTTCATGCGTTCTATTATTTCAAAGCAAATTTCTATCTTCCACTAGAAACACTCGCCTTATTCACTATTCATGTGACTCATCATTTTCGATACATTCGCGTCAAACACTTTTCTCAGAGATAGCACTCCTGTCGCTGCCTCTCCTTTGTGGAGCACGCAACGCTCGTTGATTACTAGTGGTTATGGTCGTTGGTAATTCCCTGTCATTGCTCATTCTCCTTAAACTGGTATCTCTATCCAAATGATGTTTACTCTTGGGACATCTGGGTCCTCGTACGTTCGTGTAGATAACGTATACGGCGAGAATTCCTACCAAGAACATCGCAATTCCCACGCCGCTTATCGTGCACACCTGTAAGAAACCATGTAGAAACTAGTTTATGTTACGTTTCTGAAATCCCGGCTTTTCGTCAATATGTAAATAGGAATCCCTAACAAAGTTTTAAAGTTTTCAAAAAATTTCTTTTTTTTTATAACAACAATTCTTTTTATAGCACACGAAAAGATGAACATTAATCAAACTTTAATGTTTTTAAATTTTAATTTTTGAGAAATTATATTTATGTATATATTAATAGTGCATCAAGAACACACACACTCAGACACATAAAAGAGGAAATTTTTTGACAACTTTAAAACTTTTCCTAAATATATGATCTATCATAAAAGTAACGACATTGATATATAATGCTGATATATAAAATTTTATCAAGTCACTTTTATTACTTTTGTAGTTGAACTTAAAAATTATTCAAAATAATATATCAAAGGACATCACCATTGTCCACCACTCGTTATTGTCTATTCCGGAAACTAAGATATGTGTCGTTTCACTGTCCTTTTCGTGCAGCATCTTAATCTCTTTGACAGCAGTGGCACATCCCGATCGCGGTTCATTCTCTCCTTTGAAAAGTTCTCGAAACATGTACGACACGTTGTCGTTGCCTTTTGGCGCTCCATTTTTCTCAGTTTCTTCTGTAACGTCTTCTTCTTTCTCGTACGCTTTGCTTTTACTCCAATAAATTTTCGTTTTATTCTGACGAACGATCATGCCACCCAGACGCTCTAGATTACTTGTTTCCTTTTTCATATACAGATCGAGAAACTTCGGTGCCGCTTGCGATTCCGCGTTGTGCGTCATTAACACGTTCGACAACGCGTGATTCCAGTCCAAAGGATTTATTTGATTTTTGCATTTTTTATTTTTGCTGTAATATAATCAATGGATTAAATCTTGTGCAATAAATCATAACAATATTAAATTGCATTTGTCACATACGTTGAAAATCTATTGTATGCCTAAGCTAAGGTTTTATTGATGTTGATCAATTTTATTAATGTTTAATTATATTATAGTTTTCTTAATTCGGAGGATTCTTTGTTTTTTCATAAATTTACTGAAGGAAGAAAAGATGGTTCAATCTATGGTAAAAAACAATCGGCATTGGTCAATTAATGATATAATTAGAAATCTTACTAAAATTAAATAATGTTTATATATAAATTATAATATAATCTCCTTTTCTCTCATATACGTATAGGTGTGTGTGTATATACATATATAGAATAATATTTTATTTAGCGTGTTATAAATTTTTGTCTAACCGTGCAAAGTTGATTGATTTGCGATTATTTATTCATGTTAGATATAACTTTATCAAACTGGTAATTTAATTAATTACGCTTGACTTGCAAAACATTATTAAATCGATTTTTATCGTTACTCTTTGATACGTGAGATAATTACCATCGATCAATAGAAATTTTGCAATGCTCACCATAGCGCTTTTAAAGCTTTCACGTAAATTTCTATAGCATTCTCTAGCCATCTGACTCGCTTTAATTCCTCGGCATTGTATTTTCCAAAACCGGAATCGGGCGCCCACCATTGCGAATTCTCGACTCTCCACTCCAAACCGTTAATTACATTTCTATAAAAAAAAGAACATGATATGGAATATCTCCATTATATTTGAAAATAAAAAAAGGGACTATTTTTATAAGATAAAAATAAAAATAAAAATAATTTTATAAGATAAATATATTATTGAGATAAATTTAATTCTCTCTTAAGTCTAGTTTATACGATCTATATTTGCAAAATCATAGAAATTTGTAGATTTCTATCTTGAAAACTGACGTGAATTATATGTCTAAATTATACATTTAAAGCGGGCTTTGTAAATGTCTACGTGTGAATGTATATACATAAATCATATCTAATCGTACCAAACACAAGTGATATACTTAATATAATTATCATATACTGTTGTAACATTTAAACCTATCAAGCTAATTGCTTGTTATGGTAATTAGTACCATTATATTATAGGCCTACGGAATAACTCGTTTTATTTTTTTTATTTTTTTATTTTTAATTTAACGAGTAATTTTTAACACTGTACATTAAACATCGTGTTACGCAAGAAAATAAATCACGAATGCAACAACAAACACATACATAAGTGTATTAATTTACTATAAAACGAGGGCAAAAATAATACAAAAAATTGAGTACCGTATCATATATTGATGCAAATGTTTTACTGCATGTTTCTCTCATTGCGTAATACGTATGTGTCGTATGTGATCTGCATGATAAATAAATTTGTAAATACGTTTTTTCTTCTTCTAATTTAGAAGCATTAGCAATACGAGTTTCGTACTTACAATCAGTTTTAACTTCTTAACTCTTTACGTTCCATATATATTTCGTTTTGACAATGGATAAACAATTTATTGAGTAATCGTTTTGTTTAATAAGATGTTTCTACATTGTACCGGAAATGTTAAATTATATTTTAAAAGAGTAAAAATTTAATATCAAATTTTTTGATAAATTCTTGAAAGGAACGATAAAGAAATTATGAAAATGTTGAAAAATTTACACAAAAAGAAATGAATGTCTATTCTATTACTTCAAAAGAATATAAATGCCTATTGAATTGAAAAATATTTCAACTGACATTCTGATATTTCAAAAATATTTTTGACAGTGAAAATATTGTCATAAGTATATAAACGTAGAAAAATCTTTGAAGAAAATAAAAATAATTTAGACAACGCAAATGAGTTTTATTCGAATGAAAATAAATTCTAGTTACAAACTTGCCGGACATACACACTAATAAAAATCAATGCGAATTTACAAAGAAAATGTATCTATTTCTTGGAAAATTTACTGAATTTTTTTACTTAATATTTGCATTTTTTTCTCTTGTTTCAATTAAAAATATAGAAATATTATGAAAAATTAACTGAATCTGGTATTTTTACAGATTATTTGTAAAATAGCTTCCGGTATTGTTAAGTTCATACATAACATTATATACATGTACTTAAATTTCATTTCTGTACAATAAATTTACAGTCTGGTGTAGGATTTTAGAGAGCGTGAGAGTATCACAGTATTTCAGTGAAGTGGAGTGTGCGCATCGAGAATATCATCATCCTACACTGATAAAAATTTGAACGTCATTTTACTTAATTAAAATA
This sequence comes from Aphaenogaster rudis, assembly GCA_003063815.1. Lineage (NCBI taxonomy): Eukaryota > Metazoa > Arthropoda > Insecta > Hymenoptera > Formicidae > Aphaenogaster > Aphaenogaster rudis. The sequence goes on along the minus strand of NJRL01000343.1, from coordinate 271,057 downwards.
CAGAGTAATTTGATTACATTTGAATATGGAATCAAACTTTAACGTTTTGAGGTAAAATTACAAATCACTCTGTATTTTAACTGCGTAAATAGAAGGTTAAAAATGACCACCGATTCTCACAGTAAAATGATGACAAAATTTTTATCAGTGCATGTATATTCATATTTATAACATTCTTTCTCTGTAAAATCGAGTGTATGGCGACTTCACAGAGAGTAACGAGATATTTCTGCGTTGATTTAAGGATGGCCTCGACGCGGCATGCTGTTCCGGAGAGTGAAACGTTAAAGTGCTGGGAAAAAAGCAAGGGTACCGGCAATTCACCGCAATTTATCTAGGATCCTTAACCTCGATTGAATCCGACACATTCGACGGAAGTAGAAATCGTGATTTCAGACGTGTATTTATACATGGTGTTTTAGTCGCGCAATCGGCACGATACACGCGATTGATGTAAAATTGTTTTATCACGCAAATGTAGTTAAATATTACTGACGTTTGAAGTGATGGTGAAGCCTGCAATAATAACGAGACATATGCGCACTTTTTTAATGAAGAAACATAACGCTTCTACTAACAATGAAACATTATGATGCGTTGAATGATGAAAAAAATTGAATTTTATTAATTACGCGTAATGAGTTGCTTCAATCACCTTAAATTCTATTAGTAAGTTACGGAGGATAACCTTTTATGCTTGACTACTTTGTTTCTGTATAATCGCGATTAATAATTCATGACATTGTGTACGTAACTTCGCCGAACGGTTTGTGATTAATAATAAAACGGTAGTGAGAGAGTAACAGAGAGATGCACCGCCACCTTACATATTTATAGCCATTTTGAGTTGTTTATTATGAAGATTATAATAATTAAAGACATGAATAAATACGAAATTGTATAATATAATTTTATCAATATTATCGATATTCAATTTATAGTTTAAACAGATTGAAAAGATTTTCTTTCTTTTTAATTGTAATAACTGTTTATAATAATTGTAATAACTGTAATTATTAATTGATATATCTATTTTTTATTTAAAAATTACTATAACAAAAAGTTTTTTTATTAATAAAGATATATTCTTCTTTAAAAAATTAAATAGGCAAAGCCGTGCAAAATTTGCAAATAAATTTTATGAAAACTGTTACTATAGTTACCTAGAGTCTTCCAAGAGCAGTATAGTGTTAGTTGAATTTATACGATTCAAGTAATCTTTCAAATTTCCCTCGCTGATAATTAGTATGGTTGCATTTTTAGGTTCGTTGAAAAACTTCTCTTCTGGTTTTCCAATATGTACAATATGTGACGTATAATCTATAACAACCAGATTAATAAAGTATTTGGCTGTTATATTTAACACTAGAAGTTTTATCTAGATGTGTATAAGAGACAGAACAACCAGATTAATAAAGTATTTGGCTGTTATATTTAACACTAGAAGTTTTTAAAAATTGTAGAAAATACAATGTCGCATTAAGTTCGTGATTAAGAATAATCTATACAGACTATATAGTGCCAACTTAAAACAGATTTAATAAATTTCAAAAACAGATTTAATATCTAATAAATTTATGGTATTATTTATATGAATATCTGAAGTTTAATAATAATAATTATGTGCGAAATATCAAAAGTATTTTTACTATAATTACGTCATCAAGACAATATTCTGTCATACGTAGGCATGCAAATATGCGAGATTTTAATCCCGCGACATTTTAAATATTTTAAAAATGATTATAGATTTGACATTTAATTATTTAAAATTCTCGTTTTTTATTTATTACCGTATGTTGTTAAAAAATATGACGCCAGAAGAAAGATATACAAGAAAAATGAGAAAATGTCATTTCATACCTTCTTCATCGTTATCATGAATTATAACGCACAAATTATTTGCTATGGCATTTATCGTTAGCTTCTTTGCAATATTTTGTACGTCATCATCATTTTCATTATCAACGTTAGCTACTAATGTGAAGGATTTCCACTTTAAGATCTCTATCATTTTTAAAATTCCCTACAAAAGAGATAATAATAATGTTTAATCAATCATTAATCATTGTTAATATGAAATAGCGCGTAGAGTTGGGTAAGTTTCAATTTTATCTCTACTTATTGGTAAGCATAATAAACCACATCTAATTAGATGATATTATTTTCTAAAAATTGCAATAACTATCATTTCTCGAAAGGAAACTTAATTTTTTTCTAGTGAAATCTATAATCAAGCTTAAAGCGAAATTTACAATATAATCTTTTGGCATTAGCATAAGTTTTATAAATATTGCAAAATTTTTATAAAATTTCTGCTATTTTTATAAATATTTTAGCAGAAAAATAAATTATGACTAAATATGAACTGTTTTGTCGATCGATTAAGAAAAACTCTTAAAGGATACGCGACTAACATAACGAAATTTTTATTAATATGTCCATATTTTTGTTAATATGTCATTATAAAAATATGGACGTGTCATGAATATATTGTGTACGAAACTTATGCAAATCTTAAAAAAAATTATTGAATATTCTTTTTTACTATAAATTTTATTAGGAAAAAAATCAAATTTTATTATATCATTATTATTTTTTGAAAATGATATTATTTACAACAAAGTTATCATATAATAGCAGTAAATACGATTTAAAATTTTTATTTTTAATATTTTTTTATTTGAATTTTATTTGAATTTTTTGCTAAAATCTCAATCTTTTCTGAGATATTGAAGTATTGTGTTATACGTACTTTAGTTTATATCTTAATTGCGTTTGATAATTAATTTGTTAACTATGATTGTTGAATATATTGATATTTATAAGTTTTTGACATGTTACTTTTATATACTGAAATATTATCTAAGGACAAATAATATTTATACGAAAATATTAACACAAGCCACGGATATAAGTATACATATATCATTATAATGAGTCACTCGCGTATGCATCTTAATCAGCAACGTGTACACGCATTCTGCGTTGGCAATAAAAGCAAATAGTTATTTCTGAATAATTGCCGAGATCGTTTTTCGTAATTAGCATATCTTAGTAGTATCCAATCGAGCTAATACGATTCAATGCTATATCATGGTTCTATATACGCTATATAATTTTTATATATAACAACACAACTTATGATATAAAGAATATGAAGAAAAATTTCGATTGCTATCAAAATTTTAAATACTATTATACTTTAAGTAGATATATATGTATTTATGCATACATTTCATTCCATACTTCTTGAAACAATTATATTGTAACTATAGATTGTATTACATAGTTTAATTTTGAATGCAGTAGAAATTGATTGAGGAAGCGGTACGCACATTGTAGTTAAACACAGTAGCATAATTAGTACATCTACATAAACCGTTAGGCTCACTTCAATATAGTTCTAACACTTTCAAATGCTTGCGTAAGCAGCCTAATGAACAGCATTATTATTGCATTATGTAAATATTATAATAAGCTCAGCACTACAGTTAGCTACTTTGAATCGAAGTAATGATCCCCATCTTCGGTTTATAGAGTGAAGTTTCAAGGCTCTCGCTAAATAAACTCGAGAATGTAATCCTCAATTAATGACAAGCACCTGTACTAAGTAGAAATTCGATTCTTCCTCTAAAGAATGCAAATATGGAGAAATCGATGGTTTCTTGACAATGTGCGACACTTTTAGTATCGAAGTCACTTTGTGTACCGCTTCGGTGTTGGTCACGGTATCCGGTCCGATAATTCCTGTATAATTACGAGACATAAATTAATCGACAGGATTACCTAAATACCTGGAAAATACAAACTTTATATTTGTAAATGTACAGTATTTTTGTTCGCGTTATATTCTGGTTTACGAAAGCGCAATCTCATTAACTGACGATTTATTGGCTTTTAGAAATTAGTGTCAAATATTCGTATAAAGCGTTGTGAGACAGTTATTGATCCTACCTAAATAATGAGGTGGATGCAAACAGCTGATATCTGCCCAAACTAAAGCCTTCATCACCGCTTTCAGAGCACCAGTTATACTTCCGCACGTATCCAAAACGGTAATTCCTGTAAACAGTTTATTTTGCGGTTGAACTTTTCGTTTAATTGCTGCATTCTGGTTCGTATTGGAATTATTGTCCATTTAATCGGATATTCGGACAATTATTCGAGTACTCAAATGTGGAGTGTTTAATCGAAATCAATTATTCTACTTCGTATAACTTTATTTTGATTTACCGATTTCGAATCCGTCGGTTTTGTTATTGTGAATCTCGGTGAGAAGCTTGGCTGCCTCATAGAGTGTAACGCCCCTCGTCGACAGCTTTGTGCACGACGGATCATCGTGCACGCTTGTTAGAAATGAAATTTGCACGGTTTCGCCACATTCCGTGCGTGCACCGCAGGTGCACGCGGCGATCACCACGAGGATTATGCACCAGGTTCGCGAAACTCCCATGTGTGTTTCGAGTCAACAGATCAATACGGATCAGATCGATTGGAGTTCTTCAAAATTGATAAACGTGAACGCTTCCCTATAATTTCCTATTATAGTAAAATATATATACCGATACACACACATACACAGACTATATATACACCAATAATGATAATATTAAATGAATAGATGCAATTTTCTGTCGCACGCTGTGTGACTCAAAGTAATTATAAATTTTTTTTATCAAGTTAATCACAGTCAGTATAATTAAAGTCAATAGACAATTGCAGTTCAGATCACGACTATTCTTTTGCTTTTAACTGAATATTCGCGTGATATGATCATTTTTTCGTAGATTTGTAATTATAAATACAATTATATCACACATGTGGGGCGGAAAAAGAGGGGCGAAATTTATGCATGTGGAACAAACTAATCTACAATTCTTTTTAAAATGTATCACGGTGTAACGTTTTCTATGATAGATTTTACTGAACTATTCGCCTCAAGTGCAGACCCTGATATTGAATTCCGGAAGCTTTATAAGGTAACTGATGTGATATATATTATGCGATATATATGAATTTGTAAGGTTTTGAACGCGTTCTTGTACAGCAGAAGCTCTCAAAATCCATTTGAAGTGGAAAAAACGGAAAAACGGGAAAAACCGTTTAATGTTACAAACGTTATAAGTTAATTCTTAGAAGTAACTTTATAGGAAATAATTAAATTAGTTAGTTATTTGAAAAAAGATTTAATATATATATAAAATTTTTAAAAATTATCTATTATATTTTGCAAAATGGTACTATATTTGATTATCTTTATTTCTTTCGTGTTTTAATAAAATTTCTTTGTGCTTCTTTTTGTGCTTCTTTATATTTATAGCATTAATTGACGGTTACCGATTAATTTTTATTAAATTTTATTACATTTATTAAATTGTCAATAAATTTCGCGCTGACAATAAATTTTATGTTTCTCGGAAATGCCTTTATTTCAATCAACTTATTCGCTTTTTCCTTGAAACACTAAAAAAGTGGGCAAGGACACATTTACTTTTTTCTGTGACTTTACATTTTAATTTTTCATATCACGTAATTATGCTGCTTCTGATAAACAAAACTATTACCAGATAAGAAAAAATTTTTTAAAACCTGATTTATGTTCGAAACACTGGATACTTGTTGATAAATATATAGATTATTTGAAAAATAATGATACATTTACCAAAGAGATGAAAAGATATTCGGACAAGCACTTTTACGTACAACGTAGTTTGACTGTTGACGTGAAAAGGTGTTGCATCTTAAAAAAATAAGTAAATATAAAAATTAATTAAAATTTGTTTCAAAATTTTCACTTGTTTTTACTTTTTGTATAATGATTTATCTGATTTTTACATCAGATTTATCTTCTCATTAGTAGCATCACGATTAATTAAAGATCCTATGTAACATCTTTTTTTCAATTAGTTTGATGTGAGAACCTCTCTTAATTTACATGTAAGCTTGTTAACACAGCAGGTTGGTTGCTAAGAAGAATCCTATATTTATAATCCCTGTTACATCACTTATCTTCTCTTTATATTTTTTTCTCTTTGCGTAACCATTATGTGACTGAAATCTATTAAAAACATTGCATGCTTTGTTTTTGATATGATACCAGCATTATCTATTATATTTCTTATCTATCACATACTATATATCAAATGCTCTTTTTTTACAACAATACTTTTTCACCATTTTATCTTATGTTACAAGTATACTGTAACATAAGTTAATAACTATTGTTGTTAGCTGTTAGTGTGCGTTACTGTTGCCAAAGATTATTTAAATTATAATTATAAAAAGATTATGAACGCAATATATCTTTGTTTTTAAAAACAAAGGAAGTTAATTAGAAGAAGATATCTATGAATAAATCGTATTGTCGTAGAATTATACATTTATGATTATATAAAAGAAACTTGCTAGATTTTTCGTAATTATTACTTTTATTGTCTGATGAATATTATCGTGAATTTTTTTTCTATATGATAATACTGATAACATAGATGGCAGTAGAAATCAAGAGGATACGTATATTGTATCGTGACTATATGAATTGTCTTAATCCCAATAAGCAGCACGAGATGGCACCACTATCTGATGACAATCACGATAAATCATTCTCCCGCAGGGATGAATAATCCGTACAGTTATTTGGACTTTTAGCGAACCCACGGATCCGAGTTCAATATACTACAGATACTCACGTATTACACATTCATACATTTATACACATCCACATACATATATTTTTATGATTATTTTATAAAAATTTGAAACAAGATGCAACCTA
>NJRL01000343.1:230189-241301 GCA_003063815.1 Aphaenogaster rudis | reverse complement strand
ACTATAATAACATTTAAGGCCGGAAATTGGCTTTACATGTGATTTTCTCAATATTGAGAGAAATAATGTCTTTCAGTGTATTTTTTTCATTCTGTCTAACAAACATAATTATTGTAAAGAAAGTTATTAAGAAAAATTAAGATTTATTCTTCACACATAGATTAAATATTCTATCTGGAATAAACTGCATGTGCTCTTTTTAAAATACTTTTTCTAAAAATTTTATGAATTTAAAAAATACTAAAAAATTAAAAAGAAAGATTTTTTTATTAGTAAAGACAGAAAATAAAGGAAAATTAAAATTATTTTTTTTTATTTTGTATATTTGTACAGTTTTATAAAAATTGGTGAAGAGAAAGAATTGATATTAATTATTAATATCAATTCTTCACTTATTAATAATTAGGACAGAGACGTTTTTAGATGCTTTTTCAGCGAGGATGGATGATATGGTTAAATGGATAAATAATCGAAAATGCATGAGAGTAACGAGTCTAATTTATTACGAATATTGCCGATTCGTGCCAGCCTTTATCGCGAGAGCCGTTTTTCAGGCGTGACGCTTGAAACAATTGTACAGAGCTATTAGGAAACGCGGTGGCTTATCGAACGATGAAACCCACGTGTATCATACATACGGTGAGCTCATGGGAATTCGTAAATTGCTGGCGAAATGCCGGAGAATTTCTCGTATGAATTTGGCACCGTTGATTACGCGACCTAGTTTAGGTGCGTGAACGTCATTGACGTCTTTCCGTATTGACGTATCGATAAATAAAATTTGCTAACGTTGACGTGACAGCTTATGATACACGATGCTACGACACTGATTAGATTTCTCATCGTGGTTGTAACGTTATATCAACAAAGATGTCTCATAGTAAAAGTCTAGCACTCAAATAATTAGGCATAATATAACATATAAAATATCAATTTATAATAATATTCGGGTAATTCCTGTAAAAACCAAATGTGCATGTAACTGTAAAAATATTTCTCGCACTTCTCAGAAAGAGAAACTAGTTTTGCAAACTCGTATCGATCAAATGTAGGAAGTTTTGAGATAGGAAGAGTTAGAAATCAAAGAAATATTTTAAACTTTATACTGAATATTAAATTTTATATTTCTTTTTCTCACACTTTAAAAAATGTGGATCCTTCCTAAGTGTAAAATTTACACTAGAGAATAAACTTTCTAGTTCTATTAGTTATAACGGCAAAAGAGATGACATGATTGAACTGAGTTGTCAGAATCTATCTACAAAAATATTGAGTGAAAGTTTTAAGGAAATGAGGAAACGGATCAATCGATATTTGTGTCAAAAGTTCTCGAGTAATAAGAAACATCCGTTATGTATCAATATTGCAACAGCAGTGTTATAGCATGTTGCTGCTACATTGACAACATATAATGCTTTACTTCCAACGCTCGATTTGAATCTGTATGCATCGTTAAAATCTCAGTTAAGCACGAGTTTCGGCGACATTGATCCACACGCGTATCTATTCGGAACAAGCTAGATTTCTATTTGTACAAACCAAGTAGATTGAATGTGGCGTCGGTGTACGTATCGTAAATGCAAATGTCTGACAAGACACCTGATTCAGACAATTTAGGCTAGTGATCTTATTATGCGTAGATAAATCGTGCAGTTATTGTTTGCATAAAATGTGCAATTATTACTATGTATAAAGATATAATTATATAGTGGATATAATTACAAGATATGATATATATAGTACAAGATAAAATTTATGCAAACATAACTATAAAAATAAATAGTATTAAATATAATTATATAACAAGTTTCTATAACAGTTTTCTAAAATGAATTTGTGTAATAAGTTTCTATAGTTTTATATTTCTGAAAATATTTATAAATTAATAATATTATTCAATCATCGACAACAACTGGCCAAATTTATTACAAAATAAATATTATAACGACGTTTCGACACTTGGTTTGGGTTCTTTTCAAGTACACTGAAATCAATATTAATTGTAATATTTATACTTTTGAATTGCTCCATTGTTTCTAACTAGATATATTAATTTTATATTTTATCGCCTTATTATATTTTACAATTAATATTGATTTCAGTGTACTTGAAAAGGACCCAAACCAAGGATCGAAACGTCGTTATAATATTTTGTAATAAATTTGGCCAGTTGTTGTCGATGATTGAATAATATTGTTAAGTTATTGCTGGCGGTTCAATCTACCAAATTTTTTATAAATTAATCACGTAATTTTATAATCTCTCTGATAAATATGTTTTTTGAATTACAATATTTGTGATGTAATTTTGAAAAATTGTCACCTATATCCTAAAACATAAATTTTTTTAGTTGCATCGCGATTATCTGTATGATATCGCACGTGTTAAATAAACTCTCAAGATCTATTCCGTATCGCATCTGAAAGTTATTTTTAGCTAAAAGTTTCTCAGCAAGAATATAATTACAAATGCCTCATTAATTGAGTTGCTAAGATCAAAGATCTATTATGTTTACTTTATACGAAGATACGTAATTGTCAAAGCGGTTGAGATTGTAATTTAATGACACTTTTAATTAAAAGCGTTTATGAAAATACGTGGGCGAGAAAATATAGTTTGCTTTTAATTGTATTTAAATGTCTATTGAAAAAAACAATTAATTCTATTCATCGGAATATATCAGAATTTCTAAAATTGGAATTTTTTGCATCATTTTGTATTTCGTTATACATATTCAATTTTTCCGTTAAATTACGTATACAGAAAAGGTTCCAAACTATTACAATTTTTTTTAATCGGTTGTATATTTTTTAAGATTTTTTATCTCATGCTGCATCTTTTTAATCATTAGATAACAATTTTAGTAATATAAAATCCATTTTGTTTTAATAAAAAATTGATTGCGCAAATAAATTTATTTCTGAAAATCAAATATTTTCTTGCGCGCAATATACTTTACATATAAAAATTTAATAGTACATTATACATATACGTTGTCGTATCGTAGATCGCAATATTATTACACGTATTTGTTAGGATATATTTAAAAATAAGAGTGTTGCGGCGTGTGTGCCAACAATTTATTTTAGCGTAAAATAAATCACTTTTAATAATGCATGTTTTCGCTTCATCGCGCCTCGTTGCGAGGAGCATGAGAATGTTCCAAATCGACCACAATGCAAACGGAGAGGATTGACAGCGGGAGATTTAAATGGAATGCGCTTGGTTTCCTAATAGGGAGTCGTATTTATTGCCTCTTCTTTTATACTTTACTACAACCGTTATTAACCTACATTGTAAAAGGTATAATGCAGAAATGATAGGAAAAAAGAAATAGAAATACAGTGACTATAATATAACAAAATTATAACCAATTGCATTTTTAACATTTAAAGAAATAATTAAAAAATATACTGAAACTTGAGATTTAAAAATTATTAATTTTAAGATTTAAAAATTATTAATATATACAATGTCTAAAATAAAATATACTTTTAGACATTGTGTTAATAATGATTTTATTACTGTATTACTGAATATAAATCGTGAATTAAATTATGCGGAAGCGGTGCGTCGCGCCCACGCTCCTACGCTTTATATTTACAGTTACGTAATGTACACTGTATTTATCACAAATGGAACGAGACACGTACTCCTTTCTCTTATCGATGATATATCCAAGTGCAATGTCTTCTCTCTTTTTATAAAAATACGAAATATGAAACTAGACATAAGGATATAATAAATAAATAACGACGACAAAGTAATAATAAAATGTCACACTAATATTCAAAGCAGTAATTTTGATTCACTGATGTTTAAAAATAGAAAGAAGCTGAATTGATTCATTAAATTTATAAAGAGGTCCATGTTTAATATAGAGCGATAAATGTAATCTATTGAATAATTAGTTTAAACAAACTTCATTTAATCAAACGTTATTATGACTTTTTAGTTTTAAGTAGACCACGAATTATGTTGGAAATCGGCTTTTTAACCTGGTGTAGAGTTTATATTAAAATTGTACTATAATAAAGTGCAACAAAATAAGCTTCGTAATAAAATAGCACATAAACGCAATTACTTCAAGTTGAAAATTTATATAGGAAAATTGTTACTAAAATATTGTTATAATTAATGTGTGAGTATTATTAAATACTAAAATTAAATACTGAAATTAATTCTAGTTGTACTGCATAATATTTTAAAAGACAGAGATGATGTTAATTTATTAATTATCATTTATCACAGACACGCGCGCGTAATCGCGGTGAAAAAAAATACTATAAAGGGGGAAAGAGCGCGCATGCTCCCAATGAAAGGGAGGCGCGTTCGAGAGTTTGTGGCCGGTTGAGTTCCGTGTTCCATTCAGTTTACCGGCACTATTTGCACGGTTCGGGCTCCTTCTGGGCACGTGTAGCCTGCCAAATCAATGATGACAAGAAGTGAACGCCTCACGTGGCTGCAACGCCGTCGAATTTCTGGCCAGTTATCGGTGCGCGTTGCAACGGAAATTACGGGGTTGTGCATAAGCAGGGAATCTATTTCAAACCACTTGTGAATACAATCTGATGAGAACGACGATCGAAATTGCGTTACGAAAAATTCGACAACGCGGACCGTACGCTAGTTGAGTGAATCTCCGATCGTGGATTTGTTTGTGGTAAAATTGTGAGTGACAGTCCGATGCGCGATATATAAATCCATGCGGCCGATTAAAACGAATTAAACCGTATTTAACTCCGGGAACTGCGAGCGATGACGAGTATGCGATCTGATTGAATCACTTGTTAAAATAAATAAAATTGATAATGGATTATCGGTGGCTCGTGGCAAATTAAATCGGTGGCTTATTAGAATTGAATTAATCGTGATCAAGTTTCGTTTAAGAAAAAGCGATTAAGGAAATTAAATCATCCATAGAAGCTGTACTAGTTAGAAGCCCGGTAGTTCATTAAGTACGACTCTCCTGGGAAATTGAACCGGTTGTCTCGCTAATTACAAACAAAATTGACTTAAGCGACTTCTTCGATATCGGAATTTCCATCGAGAGAATTTTCGTCAAATGACGTGAACGAATCTTGTCAATGAAAGGAATTGTGTATGGAATGCAGAATCGAGTTGCGGTGAATTTAATTACGTGTGTTGGTCAATGACTCGTGGATTACGGATACGGATGTTTGCACGATTATGGTACATCTGCTGATATTGGAACATGCGAAGCATTCTATTTGAGATTGAATAGAAAATATTCGAGCATACTTCAAATTCTCGATGATTTTTCTCGCGAACTTGAGAGACGCTGCAGGTATTGCTGTAGATTGCATTCTTATTCCCAGCTTCACAATTGATACGTAATTTATTATGAAAAATTTTGTAGGGAATTGGAAATGGAATTCCATAAATCATAAGTTTTCCATCGAGATAACAAGAAAAGAACAAGCATATTTAATATTAGTGTATTAAATGGATTAATATCTTTTTTTTAAATTAAATTCAACTCGATAAAATAGTTCTGGAGTAAAAATACACCCAACACAAGTCACTTCGTTTTATTTGATGAGTATGATAATTCGGTTTGACAAATGAATGGCACAATTCTGTTGAACGAGTCACTCGCAGAGCTACATCTAAAGTGCGAGAAAGTTAATAATGTTAATTTGTCACGCTAGGACGTAAAATACGATTCCCCGGAGCGCGAATTCTCGCTGGAGTTATAGAAGATAAACATTCGGGGCTTTTCGCAAATTAACATTCCCATCGTCTGCTATTCGATCGAAGCGTTAAATGGAGTTCTGTTTTAAGTGAAGAAGCCAATCAGTACTCGCGGGGCGAACAATTTCTCGCAATCTTGTCAAGAGCTCTCCTTGACGCGCCGTATCGAGTTAATTAATGGTGAATGTACCGCGACGAGAGAGACTTGATGATGTCACTTAACGTTTCCGATCCGGCGAAAGTGGTGGTAATCTTAAAGCAGGCAAAAACGGTAAGCCGGGTCCGCGTCGCGAAACGTCGTGGTGCCATCGCGCACCTGCGATTTCTGATGGATTTTCTCGGGCTGCATCTCGACACATGGCAATCCGTCGTCGAAACGCGCGAAACTCCAACGTCGAGAATTGTCGCGGCACGGCGGAAAGTGCTGCCGACGTAAAATTGAAATTCCTCTTTCGAAAAACACAAGAGGAAGATCTACGTGTCGGTGCTTGTATGTAAGGCTTGTAAATACGTTACTCAAGCGGCGAACCCCTTCATCTCCTCTCTTAGAGATACATGATAGCGTGAACGTATCGATAGTGTACGTGGATACGTGATCGCGAGGGGATTTACGAAATAGTTTAAAAAGTGGAAGAGAAAATCGACGGGAGAACGAGCGAAGGAACGAAAGAACAAGAGGAAAGTGCATTTTGGTCCCTTGAAAAAGATGTTGACAACGATGTCTACCGTCGCGTTCGAATTGAATTCTTCCTATTATACGACGGCGATCGGCAACAGCGCGCTCGATGGATTCTCAGGTACTCTCAAGATTAGGATTTCCTGTCTTAACCCTCAGTACCCACTTTTCAAAGTTGCGGCATTTTTTCCGATCCTTTTTTACTTATTGCAAAATATCTTTTGTGCTACGACTTTTTAGACTTTCTCACCCGAATATTCTTTTTTTTCAGTCTTTAAACTATCGATTTGAAAAAAAATTAATTAAAATCGATGCATTACAACCCGAGATACAAGCAAAAGAAAACGCCGGGTTAGGAATGCCCGAGTAGGTGTAGATAAGGACTTTTTTGAAGTGTGGGTACTGAGGGTTAAAACGATTAATTACAAACTCCCGGGATACTCTTCGTGAAATATGTCTAGAGGATCTTAAATATCTCGTAACCGCATGATTTCAGTAATCGAGTCGGAGAACGCTACTTCCGCGCTGTACATGTTGCCTGGTTACATCCGAACGACTTCGATGATAGCCTGTATTATCGTGATGGTCCTGGGTATAGTTGGCAATCTGATGGTAATTTTAATTTGTATTTTATTAATGCCAGTCAATTGCAATTTTAGAATCAACAGTATAATTTTATTGCCGCTTTTATTTGCAATCCATACTATCGCTATCAATCTATCAATGTAATCAATCTTTGGAACTGGCTGCTATAGCTCTCGCGTGTAATATCCTCAGGTGCCGTTAGTTGTGCTACGGGGTAAGGACATGAGGAACAGCACGAATATCTTCCTGGTGAATCTGAGCGTTGCCGACCTTTGCGTGCTCGTGATCTGCACGCCTACCGTGTTAATTGAAGTTAATTCTGGTCCACAAGTCTGGCCGCTCGGCAAACACATGTGTAAGTCTAACCGATTGCGCGAAAAAGCATGACGCACTTTGGTGTACCTATTCCTATCATCTCAGCCGCAATACACGGTCACTCGACATGGACATGGCGCGATGATCTGCCGGCTAAACCCAAAAATACCAAACGTCACATATTTTCTCAACGGACGTACATTGATAGGTTCGCGTCATCACTTTTCCTCTCGCGAATTCACACACGGTTCGTTAACCAACACGCATATTTCTGTTGTGTCACAGAGGCTCGAATATGCAGACCGATGCTGGCTTCGAGCATCCGCCGGAATTTCAGTTCACAATCGCGGTAACGTCAATACCGCATCGGCACAGATCGTTTTTCTTTCTCTAAAGTCTAAAATAGTAGTATGCGTAAAAAGACAAAGAGCTTTATGGTAAAATTTACAATTAATGCAATTGTCTTACTATAGAAAACATTTTTTAGTTACTTCTGTATTCTTCGAGTTATTGTGCAACAAAATACGAATAAACAAACAAGAGAATATTCTTCGCCAGTGAATAATAAACTACAGAAGAGATTTGTTTCGACACTACTGGCCAATTTTAATTTAAATTAATATATCGCGATTCGCGACACTTTTTCGACCGAGATTTGGTCCTACTAAAGTGTATGAGATTAATTTAATGTAAAAAGAATTTGTTGCAAAAAATTTTACCTCAGCCGAAAATGTTTCGCAACAAATTCTTTACATTTAATTAATTTCATACACTTTAGTAGGACCAAATCCCGGTCGAAAAAGTGTCGCGAATCGCGATATATTAATTTAAATTAAAAATTGACCAGTAGTATCGAAACAAATCTCTTCTGTAAAATACGAATAGGTTTAGACGAATTTTCATCCAATTTTATTAGACATTGGCTATGATAAATACAATATATCTGAATAATTCGCATGTATTAATATAACAGATTGATAACTCATGTGTTAATTACTAAGATGATTAATATTAATGTTCCATGTTGCGATAATTAAAATTCTAATTAACTTATAGCTAAAGAAATATTGTTACCAGCGTTTTATGAATACATAGGAACGAAACTTTGTATCTCAAACTCGTTGACGGTGTCAGCGATGAGTTACGACGTTAACGGCGCGCGTGCACGTCTTTTAGGAAATAGGAAAAACGAATTTCTCTTTTTCTGGTTGCAACAATTTAAGCGTTAATGTCGTTGGACACTATCCAAAGGATGGTTTACGGCTGGTTCGTGTTAGTTTGTCTTATTTCGCGACAAATGGACGCAAGCTTTTATCCGGAGTGCACGGCGATGCCATTGCACTATAGAATTTTTGGAATCCATAGAAAGTGTTGAATCTGATCTCATTTCATCGTTATTGGACTGTCGAAAAAGAAAAAAAGTGCGTGTCTTTTTTCCTGCACATCATATGTGGCAGATCTATCGGTGCGCTCGCAGGAACGCGATTAAATTGCAAACTCAGTGGATCAATATTAAATCTAATTTGATTTTATTCCATTTCTCTCAGCTACACATCATTCGCTTGAGATAATGTTACGCGATTTTTGACGAGAGCAATAGGAATAGTATTTGCATATGAAACGTTCTACTGAAGTATCGTCGTTGCGGTAATCATTTCAAATTTTGTAATCGTTTTACATTAAAAAATTTTTTTATTATCACTCATTTATAAATTTATATTTGGTATTGATATACAAATTTTTTATTTATTTTATATTGATAATAGTTTGATTTTCTATATTTGTTCATACTATGGTAAAAGTTTTCCGTTGTCAGTTTTTATATGCATATAATAAGTTACATTAAATTTGCGAAACGAACTAAATTTAACATTTTTTTATTTTAATATATTTATTTTCAATTTATATTTCTCTGCATATTTTTTATTTCTAAAAGCAATCTTTATGGATCTTTTTTGAAACCATTAATCGTATTGTTATACATGGAGAGAAAAACCAAGAGAATAACCAATAGAGAATAACCAATTTGTTCAATATTGACGATCAAATTATTTTCGAAAAATCAATGTTGTCTATATATGAAACGAGATTGGCCTACTTTTATACCGATAGTTTCTTAGTAATCTATATTGTAGGAACATAGGGAGGAAGAGGGAGACAAAAAGAGGGAGATTCAGAAATCTTTCTGAGCATCACATGGTTGATGGTACTACGGTTGCCCAAACTTTCACAAGCTTAGTACGAAGATGCGAAAATATCCGAGAGAAAAATGCCGCTGACAAAAATAGTTTTGATCCTTCTTGTAACTGTGCGGAGTTGTGTGAATCACGAACAAATGTGGCATATCATACACGTATACCGTTGAAAATCGTAATTACTACACCATTATTAAAACTTACTGCGTAGCCACTGCTAATTAAACTTATTCTTTCTGAAATGAAAATAACGCTTTAATAACGCTGATACCACTTCCTACTATGTTAATTAAAATGGTAACAATTTTTGTCAGTGATTAACATTATTGCTAAGAACATTAGTACTGGTAACCATAACAACTGTTGGATCGAAACACCGCACTCTAACAATTCCAGCATTTCAGAATGTTCTTATGAAATAAATGTCTTTAGTTAATTAAATATTATATATTACGATAAAACAAAATATTTTTAAAAATAAATTTTAGTTTTTGAAAAATGTTTATAATTTTTTATGTTATAATAAATTTGTCGAAATATGTAAAATTGTACGGCATTACGGCTACATGATTTTGAAGTTGATGTATCGTAGTAATAGCTAGTAACATAAATTCTGTGTTTAGGAAATTATATTAATGTGAAAGAAATAGTTATTAATATACAACAATCAACTATAAAAAAATTAGGATACAAATCTAAAAATTTGTGTTTGATATACAACGATTTTACTTTTTTACGATTTAAATTTTTTACGATTGAACGAAAGAATATTATGGTAAAGGAGTCATTTTACTTGTAAAAAACATTGTCGAATTCTTTTCAATTATGTATATCTTGTTTCTTTTGAAGATGTTGATGTAAAAATGATAGCGAAACTATTGATGATTAAAACATGCGATATTTTTAAAAAAATTAAACAAATTTTGAAAATCTTTTTTGCACAATTTTACAATATTTTAAATATGCGGCGTTAATCGACTAGTCCTTTAGTTAGTAATATTAAAATGTTTAATAAAGATTGTGTGCAAGTTAATAATTTACGAAGCTCTATAGTTACCACAAAGGGTTAACTCTTGCTAAGGATAATACTCTAGGGTATAATTGGTCTTAGTAATTGTGTGCTAAAGAGACTACAGTATTGTCTACTGTCAGTTTCTACCTATATAGTATACTATCAAAGGATTCACGAAATTTATTAAAAGTTGAACTACGAAGTAAAATTCAAAGTTAATCAAGTTTGGTTTATTTTAGAGGAATTCTATTCTTCTATTCATTCTATTTTTATACATTTTTATTATACGTTTTTTTACGGGAAATACATTCTTATTCAACATGTTATAAATAATTGTTAACTGCAATAGTCAAAGCGGATTCTACTGTAGATAATCTAGAAAAACGTGAGAAAGGACATACAATACTTTTTATTGGATTTTAAATATAAAATCGTTGTTTTGTATCAACGATCTTATCAGATTATTTCCGAATAAAACTATAAACAATTTTAAAAATGTAATGTTTTTTTCCATAGAATGGAAAGTCATTTTTCCATAATATTGGTTGAATTTAATTAACAAATTAAATTTGTTTATTTTTTATTTATAATTTGTTTTTTATCTAAAAATAAAT
>NJRL01000343.1:175143-194441 GCA_003063815.1 Aphaenogaster rudis | reverse complement strand
TTTCAGGGTAAATTTTAAGAGAAAATTCTCTCTGTGTATAATTAAAATTATTTGTTCGTTTCGTAACAGTGTTTTAAATTACTAAAGAAATCAAAATTACAAACAGCATTTTGTTGTTAAAACTTATGAGATCACGATGAAAAGACTCGGGATTTTAATGGTCTGAGAAAGTTTGAGCACAGTTTGAAATATATTATTTAGTATGTTTATTCGTTAACAAGAGTGGAAGCTACGTGACAAATCATTGTCGAATCTGCTCAAGCTGTTCCGAACGAAAAGCACGCGACTTGTCTCCCGTCTACCGCTTCGTGGATAGATTTGGACAGCCGCCAAAGCCCATTATCACCACACTCGTTTCCGCTGCATATAATGTAATTTGCGTGCAGCGTTTCCTACTCTTTTTCCTTTATTTCCGCGTCTACTCTGTCCTGTCTTCTTGAAGCGCGCCAAAATGTAATTTCTATTCATGTTTTTGATCGCAACTTTAATTAAAATGTACGACTGAGATTGCACTATTACTGCACCTCAATAACATTTTGTTAACAATATTTGGTATCGATCTAACAGAAGACGTAATTAGTGAAGAAAATCTTCTAACACATTAATATGATAATACTTGGATTTCATAATTTACGTCACATTTTATTTTGGGGATCTCTTTCTCTCTCACTTTCTTACATCAATTAAAAATGTTTTCTGGGATAAGGATATATCATCTTTTAACGCGCACGTGAAATCTGTTTACTAATTTCGCCGTTTCAGTAAATCATCATCTTTTTTTCGCACTGTACGGATTATAAATCTTTGGAACAACGTTCCGATGTCACGTTAAAATACAGATTTAAAATGTTCTATAAATAATAAGACACAAATTATGATGCATGAGCGTTATACTAAAATACGTGGCTAGTTGGTGATACATAAATTTAACGCACG
The DNA here is from genome assembly GCA_003063815.1 of Aphaenogaster rudis. NCBI lineage: Eukaryota > Metazoa > Arthropoda > Insecta > Hymenoptera > Formicidae > Aphaenogaster > Aphaenogaster rudis. The sequence goes on along the minus strand of NJRL01000343.1, from coordinate 193,505 downwards.
CAATTTTGTGCTGATCTACTATTATTTTCTTTTAGTATTGCCTCTAATATTTATGTTTTTGGTATTTATTGGTGAATATAGGACATATACATACAATACAATCCATAAAAATTAAAAAATGATGACATTTATTAACAATCATATCATCCATCTATAAAAATTTATGAAAACCTTGATACATGATCAAAAAATGACAATCAAAAAGAGTAACTGCGTACGTGTGTATTAAGATTTCCCAAGTGCATATCTAAAACGGGACGTTCAGTGGACTGCCTAGCATAATATCGGTGTGTTTGAAGAAACGATTACAGAAATCGGTGAGTTACGACGTGTAGTGTACTAACCCAAATAGATAATGAACAAATTAAGCGGGCCCTATCGTATCGTTTACCCTGCTATGTTAATACAAACATCGGCGAAGATAGCGAATTGAATTTAATGGAAGTGACGTAATTAAAAGAGAAAACGCAAAAAAAAACGCTTGTACTACATATGCGTGTAATTTTATACGTGGTTCGCGAATTATTTACGAATGCGTCTATCAATATTATTAATTAATTACTATGCAACGCAAAATTGTGTTATTTTAGTAACTTTCGGAAGCATTTGATATTTACCATTAATTTTGGAAATGTTTGTATCATTAAAATCTGTCTCTTATACACATCTAGATGTGTATAAGAGACAGGTGCATATCTAAAACGGGACGTTCAGTGGACTGCCTAGCATAATATCGGTGTGTTTGAAGAAACGATTACAGAAATCGGTGAGTTACGACGTGTAGTGTACTAACCCAAATAGATAATGAACAAATTAAGCGGGCCCTATCGTATCGTTTACCCTGCTATGTTAATACAAACATCGGCGAAGATAGCGAATTGAATTTAATGGAAGTGACGTAATTAAAAGAGAAAACGCAAAAAAAAACGCTTGTACTACATATGCGTGTAATTTTATACGTGGTTCGCAAATTATTTACGAATGCGTCTATCAATATTATTAATTAATTACTATGCAACGCAAAATTGTGTTATTTTAGTAACTTTCGGAAGCATTTGATATTTACCATTAATTTTGGAAATGTTTGTATCATTAAAATAATACACAGAAAAAAAGGAAGAGTCAAATCAAAACTTATATACTCAAATCAACGCGTTCATTGTTTCGTATATACGCAACAATCTATAATCTTCTTATAAGAATTTAATAATCTTAAATTTCAACATTATTACAGTCTTACTTCAATATTATAATTGTCACCTAAAGAATACAATATAATTATCTTAACAATAAAGTAAAAAGAAAATTATAATCTTCGATTTGAAGATATGTTATTTTCTATCCAACAATTTTGCCTTTCCATTCAAGAAAATTATTCTTAAATAATAAGAATATATTTTTCTTGGTTAAACTATATAAAATGGCTTCATTCAAGCAAGTTTTCTCCGTTTAACGCCATATAATCTTATTTCAAGATTTCCACGTTGAAACTAAAGATATTTTCAAACCAAGATTATTCTTTTTTTCTGTGTATTGAAAGATATTTCATTTGCACTACTTTATTTTGGGAAACATGAGTACCAAATTTTAATGCGAAATAGTTCACATTTTAATATTTATTAAAGAGATTTCTGAACGAATATTCAATATTCAAAATATGTATATTAAAATTAACGATATGTATTAAATCTAGCTATTTATCATCTAATTATTTATTCTATCATTCTATTATTCATCATCTAACTATTAATAAATCTAGTCATTTATTATCGAACTCTCTCTCTCTCTCTCTCTATTCATTATCTAACCATTAACTTTTATTGATAATTTTTCGCAAATTATACTATTTCTCTTTTCCGCTTATTCTGTGAAGCTAAAGAAGCTATCAGCTTTAAGTGGCTACTGAATTCCTTTCATATGTTAGATTCATCTTTTCTATTCAACATTACTTAATGTAATCTTTTTCGTTTCTGCGGCCCTCTTTTTAAATGAAAATTCCAATAGATGAAGAATTATAAATTCCATACTTGAGAAATGATGTTTGTTCGTGAATTACTCCGCGTTAAAGTCGACCATTTGTTACGAACCTATAATGACTATTTAACTATGGATTAGTCCCAATTTCCGATGACGTGTTACGTTTAACAATCTTGAATTTGATGTGATTAACAAGTTGTGCAAACAGTTTCGACATTTTATACTTCCGAGAAATCATAAACTACTATACGTGATATTCTGAAGCAAGGCATATTTTTTAGAGTGTAAAAAGGAATGATGGATTTTGACATCTTTATTAAATTTAAAAGCGCTATATTTAAAAAAATCACCTTATACACAAAAGAATATAATATTGTAATTTCTTAATATTTTCCATAGCATAATGCTTAAATAAAATTATCATAAAATTACAAAAGCTCGCTTCTTTCATCAAGATATCTAAAGATGCTTTCGAAAATAAAAATGAGTTTTATAAGTCTATATTGGAAAAGAATATATAAAATTCTTGTTAAAAACATTAAGAAATTCAAAGTTTTATTATTTTTTCAATTTGGTACCCACTAAGCATTTCGATTTCATAGTAAATTTTTTTAAAAATATAGCCTGAAGTCCGCAAAAGCACTCGGAAAGTTTTAAAACAAAAAACTTCTTATTATTCCGTGTACATATTTTAAACATTTAATCTACTACGTTAAGGAACTTAAACATTCTAGATGTCAAAGTTCTACGTATATTAAAATCTTCTAAGACTTTGTGAACGATTCAATTAACTTCCACAAGAGTCAACGGAAACGGCAAACTATTTGAGTAAAGTTACGTAACTCAAGTCAATTTTTATAAGCAAATTACCGCGTGACATTTAATCGAACGTTGGATCTATCGGAGCACTCGTTACATTATACTGCCCTACGAAGTAAAGCAATGCAAAATTTGTCTGAAAAGGGATTTTTTATGAGACACGAAAGAAAGCAAGTTGTATGCCGTTGGCATTCCCGAGAAAATTGCGCGCGGCGAACATATGGCTTGTCCGAAGTTATCTCGCGGAAAACCCTAAATGATAAATGGGATGACATCTATTGTGTAAGCTAAGTCCGCCCACATTCCCAAACATGATACTTCCCTGGCGATATTATATTATTCCATATCATTTGCAAAAGACCCTCTCATTTGAGACTGAGAAAATGTCGAATCGACTCGATTCTTATGCTAGAAACGTAGCTCATTGTTGAAGTTATAATACTAAAAATGTAAGTATCAAAATCATGCACGCGTCTTGCAAATATTCAGTAAACATCACTTCATTTTACCTCTTATATTTATAACAAGAAACTTATATAAAACGCATATATAAAATAAAATGTTTTTTTTTATCTTGAAATACGAAGATTATATGCAATTTTCAGTCTCGTATTTGTGGGCAAGTTTCTGTTTCATTAAAAATATAGAATAAAACTGAAATTCCGTTTAATGAGAAATTGTTTATTGTGTGATATATTATCGAATTTCTTTTCGAGAATAATAAAATTTTATATTATCGTGCGGTTTGATATGCGATGTTCGGCTGTAATAATATTTCAGCAGGTGAATAGTGAAACGCTCATTGTCTGAGTTGGTCATACATATGTATGCAGGTCACTTTGCGCGCTGCGGATTGCTGCGGAATGTTTGTGGAGCAAATCATACGGCAAAAGTCCACATAATACGATTGTATTAATTGCATAGAGAAAGTTAGATGATTTTGCGCGACAAGTTATACGATATTACATTGATTATTCGAAAACTCAAATTTGTCGAGAACATATAAATTTAACGAAATCCTGGATGAATTATTCTCTCCATATATACTTAAGCCCGTTTAATGTTATATTCGAGAGCTGCGTTTCTCAAGACCGATAGTAACGGCGCGCAGTTTATAGAAAAGTCACACATTAATATTATTGGAGCACTAAGATCCGCTATGACCGTCATTGGCCTATCTCTCGATTTAAATTGTTTATACGTATATGCGGTCTTATCCTAATTATTACTTAAGCCCGATTATGTTGAATAGATTTTATAATCTGATTGTATTTATCATACAACAAAATATTATATCTCTGTCAACATGTTCTAATACACTTTACATGACTAATTCTACTGTCAGAAAATAATTGTAATAACATACTAAACTTGCATAAAACCATTTTAGTAGTTATCTTGCACTTGGCGATAAGCTCGGATTGGATTAGTTACGTAGTTAAATGCTCGGATACATTGTTATGTACATTAAGACATTTTAATAATGACTTCATAACACGTTTATTGTGATAAATGAGATCGTTATCATGCGGTACGTTTCTATTTAGCCAACATTAGTACGTAACAAATGTACATACAAGCTGAGACCAATCTCCATTAGACAGAACATTTGAATATCTCCTAGATTGGAAGATATAGAAAGATGTTTTAATTTGTTGTATATTATAAGTTAACGCCCAAATTCTACGTCAATTCTAAATTAATTATACTTCCAATTAAGTTTATATACAAAGTCATTTTGGATTTTATATTTGGAGTAGAGCCGCGAGGAAATTATTGCAACTCGTACAGTTTTATTTTTAATGAGTGTCACCGGCAATTAAATGAAGGAGAAAGATTTCTTTTTATTGCCGTATGCTTGCCTTTATCTCAAGATTTTATGTATTAGACAAAACGGGGCGGTTTTATGCAGCAAAAAGCGCACGAAAGTTATAATTTTAATTCAACTGGACGATAAGGAGCTGGAGATCGTGTGTTTTTCTCGCGTAGGCAACATTATCTAATGAACATAATCATAATTCGGTCATAAAAGCGAATCTTCTCGCGTATAAAATGCTGATAATTCCGTCGCAATGCACTTCAACCCGGATTTCATTACTATGTGCAAAAACTTTATCACCGTTTCTCTCCAGGGAATAAATCTTGACGATAAATTCATATTTTAATACTATATCATTATATACTTTTTGTATATGACAGAATTTAAAAATATTCAATTTTTTAAAACACATTATTCACTAGTGCAAAAATACATCGAAATTTTATAGTAGCATTCAAATGACTAATTTGTTTTAGGTAATTAGTGAAAAGTAATCAGTGATTCGGGATGTTAGAAACCGAAATTAATTTTGTTATTTAATCTCGCAGATATTATATAGCTATCCATGAATGTTTTCCGGCCGTAGAAGTAATTCAAACTTAATTCTGTAACAATAAAAATTGATTGGCACTATTATTGGTTGGATAGACTCAATAAAGGCGAAATATGCCTCGACACGTGCGTGAGATTTCATCAAGTTATTTTACCGATAATTAAATATAGACGAAATAATATCTTACTTCAGTAAGCAATTCGGAAAACTGCCTCTGTGAAAAGCTTCGGTGAGCTTTTTGTTAAGCGTTTCAGAGAAAAATTCTCGTAGAAAGAATATAAGAAAATCAGGGAGAATTCTTCCATTATTCGCGAACGCGGTAACATCTCGCGACAGGACAACAGGCACGTGTCTTGAGAAAGAAATTTGATGACGCTTTTGAGAGAAAGAGATTTCCCCAAAGACTAACTGCGTTTTTCCTCAGAATGATTTATTACCGCAAACGTATTAAAATTTGAAAAAAATCATGAATTGTAATTCGATTATTCTTTCGTGTCGCGACAAAACCTTACGAATAATTTGTCCCAATTTATTAAATTATTTTATATATATGTGTATATATATAGTTAAAACTTATAAAATATATTGAGAGTATTTTATAAAAGTATATGTATATTTTTTTTATGTCGTAACTTGGACAAATTCAAGGTAATAAGATTATTTATGCGTCATCTTTATTTATCATGCTAGTTCTGATAGTAAACGATAAATTTTATGTAAATTTATGGAAAATTATTTTACGTGAGCATAAACTCAATATGCAAGATACATATAGAGTGTCCATAACTTCTTGTTATGAAATTTCTGAATTTGAACTTTTCCAAGAGAAATCGATATGATGTTAACAAGAAAAGTTACTATGTGGAGCGTGGGCATTAATTGTGCGGCACCCGGTATAATAGTAGTGATTTTCGCGTCAGTGTGTAATATTTCCTGTCAGGACATATGCTGTTAGCACATTCTGTGAAATTACGAAATTTAATTTAGCTATAAGCGAACAAATCAGTATTCTAATTTCTTCATTCTTCCGCAAAAATATGCGCTTCATTTGTTTTCATCGAGTTGCTCGCAAGGTGCTGTGCAAGTCAGGCGTGGGTTGTGAGGTCTCAATTTCTAGAATTGCATTCTGCATTACATTCTTTATCTGACTCCTATCTTAAGATTCCAATTATTTTAAAACGTGCATTTTTCGAACTATAATGATATCATTTGGAAATTCTCAATAGAACTGAGATACCGAATTTTGCGGTAGACAGTTTCCTTCGCGGAATCCAATTCAGAATGTGTCTGCGTCTAACGATCAGTTTCCAAAATTCACCTTAGCATGGCTCCTTTAAGAAAAATTGTGACCTTCATGTTTAATCAATTGCATGTGATTTAATGAACGGTCGCACGTGGTCCTCTTAGCTCGCGAAGCCCTTGAAGGAAACGCTGTATCGCTGGGGCAAGGCTAGGGCAAGGTGGAAGAGAGTGGTACGCACATTGTGCGCGACAATGCCGCGATGCTGGACTGGCTCGACGGTAACCTACGGGGCTGAAACGAGTAGGTGAACTTCTACCCCCCGCTACGAATTACCGTTGCTCTTAGCCTGTACCGCGTCGGAGCATTTAATGCTACGCCCGTATAACACCTCTTCTTGTCCTGCCGGTACTCCATCCAATTCTCTCTTTAACCTTCGTGGCAGGAAATACGATAGAAAGGCGCCGGTGGCTAGGAGGTAGACCCTGGGATTCTTTCGGTCTGAGCGACGTAGACAGATTCGCCAGACGAAAGCGAACCCTCGGGTCACTCGTTGCTTTGCGCGTTTATTCGCATTCCTCCGGTCTGTATCTTTTCCTCGATTGAAATAATTCTTCTTTGCTCTCTATATTCCTTTTTCTTTTCGTAGTTTTTCTACCGCATAAAGCGTCCTTGATTATAAGAAGGTGTTACCATGATTATTATTTATCTGCCATAAAATTTATTTATAGATTTAGACTTTAGACATTTAATACAAGTTTAGTATTTACTCTATATTAAAGATACGATAATTTGCAAATAGATCTTTATTATTTCTGCGATTTCAGGTCTAGCATATAATCTACGAATTATTAGACCAATTCGGAATCGATTTCTTTAAAATCGATGGACTAGTAGTTCTTAAAGTAGACTGACATATATCTTTTCTTCGACAGTTATCTGAAAATCGTATAAAAACGAGATTTCATATGTAACGATCCAATAAAATATTAGTAGTTACTTAAATGTCTGAGAAAAAGATTTCTGACCTACTTATAAAAATCACATAATATTTCCAGGGACTGCGATTCTTTCTTCGTGATATAAAAGTAGTATAAAAGCTCAAATGGGAATTCTGCTCGTGATAAGACCGACGATAATAAATATGCTGGTTCATTTAATTCGTCCCTCTGATTGATCTGCGACGAGATCCATTTGCAGGAGAAAGAGGAGCCTTCCTGTGCGCAGCTAATTAACAACTTTCTTACGACGTAAACGATGGTGCGAATATGATTCTAAACTTGCAAATGGTCTTGCGAACGAGCCGAAGGAACGAAAAAATTTCTGGCAGAAGGATCGAGACAGCGTTGATAGCGATATAGCTGCAGATATGCGACCAATATTAATTATTTCACGACGATGCAATAGATTTATATTTTTTATCTTATGCACGTTTTTATAAGGATAGACAAATTAATCATCTTATCTATATACGATGTTTGAGACTCTTCATGTCATCTTTTATCTGATTTCGTGAGTGATTGATCGACCATTTTATATTTACGGGCTCTTTGATGGATCAGAAAAAAAATTTTTTTAGTAAAAATATGATCCGCTAAATCTGACATATTCTAATCAGATCTGTATAATTACAATTATACAGGGTGTTTCAGAATTGTACGGCACTATTTTAGGGAAATATTTTCTAGGTATTTCAAAATGAACAAAAAAGTTTATATAAACATATGTCCTTAACTTGTTTATTAGTAAGATATTAAAGAGTAAAGATTATATGTGTTTAACAGTAAAGCATTTAAAGTATGTTTTCGAAGTGGCCGCCGTTTTGTTAAATGTATCATTCAGCACGATGAATCCATGTTTCTGTGGCACGCCCGATCTAACGCCGTTAGACTATTTTCTATGGGGTTGGATGAAGTCTTTAGTTTATTGTAGACTTATTGGCATGCAAAAATAATTAAGAAATCGCATAATGAAAGATGCAGCAACTATCAGGAATAATCCATAAGGCGTGCCACAAAAACATGGATTCATCGTGCTGAATGCTGCATTCAACAAAACGGCGGCCACTTCAAAAACATACTTTAAATGTTTTACTGTTAAATATAATCTTTACTCTTTAATATCTTACTAATAAACAAGTTTAGAACATATGTTTATATAAACTTTTTGTTCATTTTGACCTAGAAAATATTTCCCTAAAATAGTGCCGTGCAATTCTGAAACATCCTGTATAGAGTATGTGTATTTTCTTTAAATGAAATAAAATGAAATTCTGCTTGCTTTTATGTAAACACGATATTGAGATTTTAAAACCGAATTGAGTATCAGGAAATTGCAAGTTAAAATAAGTTTCGTAGTTTGCGTTAACGAACATCTCTGAAGATCTTATGTTACATTGCACCTTCATATCAGATATGAAGTGCTTAAGGACTACGGGGAGGCATCATCTTGTCATGTCTAACTACGTCAGTGCTATCTCATCTCACGAAAGGATGAGATCTTGCGAGTAGAACTGAGAGATCCTTCACAGAACATGCATATACATATATAAGAAAAGTTTATATAAGAGCCTTGATAGCTTGAATAATTTTGATTAGAAATAATTTCGTAAGAGAATTAATGAATCTTCTTTATTATCACTATTTTCATTTTAATAATATGTATACTTGTTGCAATAGATAGTTATTCTGCACAACACACACACACACACACACACACACACACACACACACAAGTAAGCGTATAATCTTTATCTAGGATTCGAAAGAAGGACTCGACCTAGTATCTTGCGTTAGCGGCGTAAGATTGAGGATGTGTTAAAATAGCTTTCCGCTCGGAAGGCCTCCCTGGATAGCTCAAGATCTGTACAACGGTGATAAGAACCGACCGCGGAGACCATATGTGCTGAATTATGAAAGCTGGCGCCACAGATAATCGATTGTGGAAATAGCCTTCCGCGTAGATGGATACCTAAAAAGGCAAACCTTTCCCTGTCACTTAATACCTTGCCTTCTATAAGCAGCTTTAGATTTTCTGTAATAAATAGTGTAATAAGATGAATAAGAAGATTAGGGCATAAAAGAACTCTCTGTTCATCCTTTATAAAATCAATTAACGAATCTGATTGACTCGTCTTGCGGGAATGTTATTTTTCTCACGATTTAATTAAAAGAGATTTATTATAATTTTCTTTACTTTCGAATTTTATTAATAAATATCCGTCTAATGACATACCTGTTGATAAATAAAAAATTTCTGTCAAAGAATAAAATTTTTCTGAATACCTCTTTCTTACATTAATTAATTTTCCTAAATCGTTTTAATTAAACCAATTATAAAAAATTTAGTTTAATTGATTTCAAATTTGATTTAAAAGATTTATTATTAATAGGAACAACATCAGTTACCAGATATCGTTTTCATTGAGAGTCTGACATAATAAATTAATTAAAGAATATATAATAACGTATTTTAATTAATTGAATTTTAATAAATTTATAATATGATTCCGTAGATATTTTAATATAAACATAAATATAAACATGTATAAAAATTGATTTAATAATTGTTTCATAATTGTTCATTATCTTTGATATGAAATATTCCTAAAACAATTTTATTATACATATAATAGATATAAAAGTTGTTATGTAACGATATACTTCTCATATATTATTATTCAAACTTATTTTTCAAATATTTTTTAAAATTTATATCAAGCAAATTGTTTTATTATTACGCTGCATTGTTTTATTTATTATGCTGCATTTCAACATGAGCATAATCATTCATACGATTATTCTAACTTGCTTTGCACAGAAAATTTAAAGGGAATATCGTATACGCAGATTCTGTTACGTTAAAATCATACAATGTAGATAGTACAAAAGAAAAAAATAGATGGTCTGACAATTATAAATTTATATAGAGAAAATTTATTTAAGTTTGAATCTTCTTCTAAAAAAGGCATGTGTTATCAAAAACTGGAATATATCGAAACGTTGAAGCCTTTTTTCTGCGATGCTGATTGGCTATTGTGTTACCGCGTTTTGGCTTGCTTTATATGTATTGTTAGCGGCTGTCAAATCAATGTAAATTCTGACAGTTTGTTTTTCACTAAATCAATTATATTATTAATTATGTTATTTACAATATACAGTATTTGAGAATAAATGGCACACGCAGAGCGCGCGCTTCGTAATGTTGTAGTGTTTTAATAAAATAAATGTTATCTCCTTAAAAATTTGATTTTTTTCTGTGTCTATACATTTATTATCAATGTTCCATTATTGGAAGCACTCTTAGAATTCTTTAATTGAGATATCAATTGGAAAATCGGTAGAAGTTTTTCTTAACATTTCACACATATAATAGTCATATAATAGTTTATAATCGAGAAAATGGAAAGAAGCCATATGGAGCTTAAGTGAATTAAGGGTTGAAGCAACGTTTGCACGTTGTTTCCGAAGGAAAACTATCGGGTAACGGATAATGAATATGTGATCTCAACGAACATCTTACAACGTTTTTATAATGTCTTTGCTATTTTTCATGATTAACAAGTTTGATGTCATTTTCTTATCTTTTTATTTAACGTTGCGATATGATGAAAAAATATATACTTTATTAAATAAACTCTGATTGAATTTTCGTTGCTTATATGTACATAACGGAATTAAATTCATTTATGAAACATATATGGAATAGGTAAAAGATTAACTGCGTATTTTACCGGATAAAATAAAAGATTAACTACGTATACCCTAAAAGAAGAAAAAAAGACTTAATTGCCAGACCATGTACAGCCATATGAGCGAGCTTGAGGCAGGAAGTTCGAAGGGTCTATCTTTTGCTTTGAAAAGGAAATGCCAGCGTATCATCTTTATTATATAGCTAGTCTGAACTACCGCAAGATGGATCGGCCGTTTCCCGAAGCTTTCTGAAAGAAAATCTAACCACCCTCCCGTTCAATTGCCCTCCTGCGAAGGCGTAGGAGTTAGGGCAATTTGTCTGGAACGTCTCCTTGTAAGCCACGATGCGTTGAAAAAAAGTACAATAAAAGAGTAAGCGTGTTCCTTTACCTACGCATTAAATTATGCTATTATGCGATTCCGGTGACACAATACCAATGGGTGTCAAAATTGAACTAATTTATAAGTAACAAATAATAAATAATAAATACTTTATTTGTGAATAAAAAATAGTTTAACATTAACTAAATAAGTAATAATAGATTATTTCTAATTGAATGAAAATTTATGAAAACTTATTCGTTTTTTATGTGAAATTAAAGAATTTTTATGAACTGTCATAAAACTACCGAATGATGTATATATATTAAATTATTAATACAAAAACTATTATACGTTGAATTTCATTGGTAATTAAATCATTCAACATTGCATCGAAGTAATGAACGTGAGTTCCAGATTTATAATTGTTTTACACAAATAAGCGTTTTTAAAATTTAACGTTCTTAGTTTGTAATTATTTTAATCTGTGTAATTTGTATTTTTATATCTTGAAAGCTAACATATTAGAGAATTATTTCTTTTAAAAAAATTACTATTATTAAAAGCATTGAGATAAAATTCTTGATAGTTTTTAATGAATAATTCGATGTATTAAGTTTCCTCCTTCGCCCTTCATTTGTCACAGTGACTTTAACGAAAACGAGATAATTAATCGATCTAGAAGCTTAGTTATGCTCAGAATTTATTATAAATTGATCACAAGATACATGGATACATTTAAGTAATAGTCTTGAGAGCTCTGTGCTTTCTTCATCAACACTGAATTTATCTGTTTGTTTTCTCTCTAGTAGGCATATTTATTTGCGTGTCGATAATTTTGATAAAGTATTTTTATAGCTAAAGTGAAAACTTTTTAATAAAATATTTTATATTCAATATTTATCGTATTAAATATGAAACTAATGTGCGCGACGTGCTTATGAATTGTTTGTTCAATATTCATAATCGTCTGTACACCGATCTAATTTACAAATGTCAAAAGTCAAAATTAACATGTGATTCATTAATTTGCAAATTGAAGCCTAGATTAGTGCTCTCAAAGAACCGCGTGCGTCAAGCAGATATGCATAATCAGTTAATTTTCCCTGAAAATACGGTAAAACATGAATTATTCAAACCAAGGAGAGAGCATTTGTAGTGAATTTTCGAATATCAGAACAATCGCCAGTGTGAAGTTGGCCTCCCCAAAATTGAATTGCTTATAACTTTTGAACTAGAGGGGAGCAAACAAAAATTCCAACGGGGCATTCGTGGGCAAACGATGGGCAAACGTTTGCAAAAAGAAAATTTTTAATTTTTTAACGTTGGGGGCCAGTGTAAAGTTGGCCCCCCCAAAATTAAATTGCTTATAACTTTTAAACTAGAGGGGGGCAATCAAAATTTCCAACGGGGCATTCGTGGGTAAACGATGGGCAAACGTTTGCAAAAAGAAAATTTTTGATTTTTTGACATTGGGGCCAGTGTAAAGTTGCCCTCCCCCCCAAAAAATTGAATTACTTATAACTTTTGAACTAGAGAGGGGCAATTAAAAATTCCAACGGAGCATTCGTCGGCAAACGATGGACAAATGTTTGCAAAAGAAAAAAATTTGATTTTTCGACATTGGGGGCCAGTGTGAAGTTGGCCCCTTCCCCAAAATTGAATTGCTTATAACTTTTGAACTAAAGGTGGTGCAAACAAAAATTCCAACGAGGCATTCGTGAGCAAACAGTGGACAAACGTTTGCAAAAACAGAATTTTTAATTTTTCGACATTGGGGGGCTAACTTCACACAGGTGAATAATAAAGATCTACAAAGACTCTCTGTTGATAAATTTATTGACGAGTTCGTGAATCGTGTTATTTTTGTGCTTTGAAATGCGTCTAAGCTCTTTTAATCTAATATTAGGAAAGTTTTAAAATGAGAGGAATATCTTTAGGAAAATGACACAAAATATTCTTGCTTCAGTAAGGAATGAAAAATTATACAAGGAGAAATTCTGTTTAAGCAGCAGAGCATTTTAATAGCGGAGTGTTCGTATAGTTAGGATAATGAAGGTTCTGTATCTGCGTCGTTAGAAAGCCGAAATTGGTCGGAAAAAAGGTCGACGGATTTGCCATTTTATCTTGAGAAAAAATGTCAACATGACAAACGATTCTATTGCTCAAGCAGGTGGTCACTGGATAAAGGAAGGAATGGATGCGCGCCGGAGAATGATAGTGTCTAGAGTGCCGTGGCAGTTTATTGCGACACCGTGTTTTCTCAGGCGAGATCCCTTTTGGGAATTATAAATCACGCATCCACGAAAACGTTGTTTTTTATCCAGCATGTGAACAAGAGAGTCTCGGAGAAACTGTTCCTCCAATATTCTTGACGATGCAGTATATTGACCGATACCGAAAGTGTCCTTCAGTTTCTCTTCATAACGTTACACGTCACACTACTTGATTTAATGTTCAATTAATGCGCGTGTTACATCGTTTTTAAAACTACATAATTTTTTATTTCTTATCTTTGTTTTCCTAAAATTTAATTGAAGTTAATTAACATATCTAATATTAGAGTTTTATTACAACTATTTATTTTTTGATCATATAAGTGATATGGTCTGGCAATTAAGTATCTTTTTCTTCTCGAGACACTTTTATTTTATTATTTATAATTATTGTTTTACATATATTATTCTTAACGCGTTAATATCATAAATAAACTTTGTCAATATTATAATTTTTAAAAGCAAACTTTCTATTAAGGTAAATTTTATTCCGTGTTCTGGGTTTTAAAATAAAATATCAGAGTCGACTGCACGAACTTGGTAGTTTTTCATTTCGTGTTTCGCATGTTACTTTTATAATCATATTTTACTTTTGTTAACAAATGGCAAGTGAAACAAGCTAATAGAAAAAAACGAAGCTAAACGAAGCTTTTTATGTTATATTGTATTGCTTAAAAAAACATTGTCTACTTTTATTTTATTATCTAATATTATTATTATTTAACTTATATTATCTTATAATAATAATAATAATATTTATTATTATCTAATAAGGAATATACAAATTTTGTTTATCAAAAGCTTTGTTTTACTTCAGCAAATAATGAAAAAATGCAATCTTTTTGGGTTTTACACTAATGTACGTATTTTTTAAGATAAAAAGAAAAAGTTTCAAGAAGGCGTGAATAATTTTTTGTTACAGGTAAGGCTGTTCCATTCGTTGAACTTACAGTGGCTCATGCTTCTGTTCTCACAATTCTGGCCATCAGTTTTGAACGATATTACGCTATCTGCGAACCGTTGAGGGCTGGGTGAGTACAATACTGCGCTTGGAATTATCGCGGAAAGCCGTGAACTTAGAGAGTAGATAAAAACGAATAATAAAGAGTTAGGCTTATCTCATTTAACCCGATTCGTTGTTATATAGATATGTGTGCACAAAGGCAAGGGCGACTTTCCTTTGTTTCTTGGCGTGGGTGGCAGCGGCGCTGTGTACAAGGTGATATAAAGAAAAAGAATTGAAAAAAATTTGTAATTTGCTTTCTTAATGCTCTGCCGTCGCCTTTCTTTACTTGTCCTTTCCCTTACTTTTTGTTTGGCTGACGCACGACGGGCTTTTTCATTTGACTCTCTTCATGTCCCGCTTTACGTCATCTTCACGTGACCGTAATACGAAGCCATCACCTGCAAACCTTATTAAGCTCTAGCGTGAAGATTATGTTTTAAAACGTGCGCGAGAATCGGTCAGTTGATCTTAATTAAAACCCAATTTAGGCAAACATAATTCAAGATAAGTTTCAACGGTGGAAAAATAATTTCGATAAATTGAAGAAAAATTACACATCTAGACGGTTTATCTAAAAATTACACTTTTGTATTTATCATTTTTTGCATCACAACTTCTTATTATTTTCAAAAAACGATAATATTCTATAATATTATTCTTCTCCTTCTGCTTTTTCGGGTGTTTCCGTATGTTATATATAAACTGCGCGAGATTTTCACAACCAATTAAATCACTAAAAATTGGACTATATCCAGTATTATACACTTCTAAATTAATAATTTTGTATAAACTTTGAAAACTGTAAAGCATTTCGAAATTTGCAGTTGAGAGACTTTGGGACCAAAAATAATCTAAAATTAGAAGTTTTAGTAAACTATTGTAGATTAAAAATTTTGTTATATGCGCTCTTCGTCGTGTTAGCCTTGATTAAAACTTGGAACAACTTTGTTCTACGTACAAGTTTTGCATTTTTATATGTTAGAAATTTTATTAACTTACTTTCGTGAGAAAAGTATGCAGGATTTTCCACGTTGAGTAATTCATTATTCATGCCAAAAGAGTTTTGACATTTAGTTGTTTAAACTCTCACATTTTTATTATTAATTAATGCTCTAAATTTTAATGAAAGAAAAATGATAGAAATATGGAATATGAATTAATTATATAATTTGTCATTAAAATTTAAGTCGGGAATTATCGAATATTTCATGCGCGGCAGTAAAATCCAAACAAAGAAACTTCAGAAATGGTCGTGAAAACCATTATTTGATAATGATATATCTTCATAACATGAGTACGTGACATGGAGATTTGTACGCGTCTCTCCTTTCTATAAAGCGGCTAATTATGATGCATGTCATATTGCATGCGTGAAGCAACGGTTGACACAAACTGCATTCATGCGAATGTAAGAGCACACAAATCGCGTGTGTCGAGCTGTGTAACAAGCTGCTCCCTTAACTCCATTGTTTCATTTAAATCCACTTGACGCATTTTTATTTTTGAAATAGGTTTGTAAAGTTATGCTGCTCCTAGTATTTTTAAATTTCATGACTCTTTTGGCACAATTTTCCATATTTAGCTATAATATTTATAGCTAATTTTTTATAACATGGAGAAACAAATATGTCTAATAAAAATTAAGACTTAGATACAGATTTGAACGAGTTGTGTGATCAATTTGTTCGAATACCTCGAAATAGAAAGACTGGCTTTTCATGTTCGAGCATTTCGTACATTTTAAATGGAACGAACGGTCAAACTGCTTGATTGATCGTCCGAAGATTCGATTGTTAGAACAATTTAGAACTTAAAGATAATTTGAAAAGTAGTTCATTGCAAACAGAAATCAGCAACTTTGTTTGTTCCCTTTTTATAACACATATCTAACTTTACGTTACTATTTTCGAATTCAACTTTGAATTATTTAGGTATACTTTCAAGTCAGCGAATCTGTAATTTAAGATTTAAAGTTTGAACTGTTGAAATTCCGTTTGCGAGAAAATTTCGAACACTTAAAAATATATTAGACATCCATTTGAACTTTAATATATTAAACGTGTACAGGAAACGGAAAAGAAGGATTTAGCTTACGTCATCTTAGCTTAGCGATGAATTACGAAGATTTGTCATATTCATTCTGCGCAGGTGTACAGTCTTAGCGATAAGAAATGTTGATTCAACCAACAGCTGACTGTCTTGCAAGAAAAGAGGACTAGTTTTAGAGAGAGTCTATTAATTTTTCAAATTTGAGTCAAGTTATATTTGTTTCTCAACGGTTTATTTCTCCAATGCAATCAATTGTTCGAAAACATAAAAATTAAATCCATTTTTAACGTCAAAACTTTCTAACATTAAATATTCAAATATAATTAGTATCATAATTTGTATTTGATAAAACGACGATTTTACTTGGTGTTCAAACAATTAAATAAATTCTTAAGAGAGATATCGTCTTTAGAATATCTCGTTGTTAGCGCGTTGTTTTAACGCATTTAAGAAAATACATTTTTTCGATGGATTTTCGGAAAATAATGAAGCGATATGATTTCTTGCAAGCAATTTATTTTATTATATTTTATATATTTTATTTAAACTTAAATATGAAAAACAGAGAAAAAAATTCTGCTATACCAGATATCTTAGTCCGTTGAAGAATTATGAACATAGCTTAACCGTTTGAGTGCCGCAGGTTATTGCAAAAATCCGGTCGCAAAGTGCCAAGCGGCGCAATCGCGAAAACAAGCGAAGTCTTGTTTTTATTTATTTTTATTATACAAAAGATTGCTACAAAGATTACGGAAGCAGAAGCCTGAATTTAATAAAATCTCTGCCAACAGTAACGCTAACGACTGAGACTGTCGTAGAATCCGAGCGCACATCTACTGGACCGATGCGCTGATACTTTTCGACACAGAATGCAATTGCGCTGCGCGGCATTCAGATGGTTAAACGAGACGTTTCAACAACATCAAAGGATCTCAATTTGCCGCTATGTGTTCTCTATGGCTAAGTTAACGAGCGTCGCTCGTTAACTTAGCCATAGAGAACATACAACAATACAACATATTTTGCTCGCATTATTCTAGAGAATATGTGTCACGTGCAGAAACTTCGTAGTTCTATGAATATTAGAAATTCCTCACGGAGTTTGCTGAATTGCGGACTACAAAGACACTCAAGCAACGTAATTGAATCCTTTTACCTCAAGATGTGAAGATGCGTGCACATTGACGTATAGAGCAAGTTGCGCGTATCGCGCGTAAAAATTGCGCGTATATATACGAGCAGTGGCATAGCCAGGGGGAGGGATTAGGAGGATAAATTCCCCCCCCAAATTTTGGAATCAAATATAAAAATATAAAAATGAAAGGTTGAAAGCCAAGAGAGAAATGAATTGATAAATGCTTTAAGGTCTAAAGAAAATGTTCAGAACGAATATTGTTATCTTATTTAATTAAAAAAATTATGAGTTGTTCTGTGATTTTAATTTTTTAAAAATCCCCCCGCGAAATAAAATCCTGGTTACGCCCCTGTATACAAGAATGCTGATAGCGTTTTCCATTGGGAAAAACTTGCTTGCACTGGCAGCACTGAGTGCTTGAAGCGTATTTCATTGGTAGTATTAGTGAGCATGTTCTGAGTGCTGCACATTTCATT
>NJRL01000343.1:154666-169412 GCA_003063815.1 Aphaenogaster rudis | reverse complement strand
AAACTATTTTTCCGTGTTTTTTGCCAAAAATACCTCCGAAAACCACTTACATATCAAGAGGCCAAATTATCGTGATCGTCCTATTACTTGAAAACTGTAGCAGCCTCATCATTTTCATTGAAAATTAGTTCCAAATTGGCGACAAGATTTGTAATAAAAAAGTTTGTTTAATGATGTTGTGCTATCCTGTACATGATCAAAATAATTAAGTTCCAAAGTTTACTGTGTAAATGGATTATCTATTTTTGTGTTTATTAATTCCTTAAATTATTATTCTATATTTTTAATTTATTTTTGTATTATATAATATATAATATATTAAATGATATATAATTTAATACCATGATTTTATACAAACAGAAATAATATCATATGTGCAGTGTATAGAATAAAGTAAATATATCAATAATTTTTTTAAAATTGATGATGGTCAAAAATTATATCTAGGAATTTTTCTGTTTTCCGAATTACTTCTAATCCGCATTAATCTTAAAAATATCTTAATTGCTATACATTTCACGAAGTACACTATGCAATTAGTATTGATTACACCAAAGTGAAACAGCAACTCGCGCGTGGTATTTCTCCTTTCGAATACTGCTTTCAACGGAGCTTTGTTAGCAAAGCAAGGAGTAATCAAACTATGTTACAAATTGTATTACACGACTGAGACCGAAACCAACCCAGTGTATCAAATTCAAAGACGATTTGTGCCTTCCTCATCGTATTTATCAATGCCTATATTTCACACGAGATACAGTATAAAATCTATTTACTTTGCCACGAATGCAGTGAAAGAGTATGCGTTTTTAGCTCCTCTTTGTTTATAACAAGATTAACTCATTATACAACATAGACTGTAGATGTATACTTTTAAGATACTCCGTAGTTATTTCGATTTTTGAAAATTATATATTGCTCCCTGAGAGAAAAATTGAAAAAAACAAATATATGTTATACATTATAAACTGTACATTTCTTTTTCTTGCATAAAGAAATGTATTAACGAAGTAAACTCTTTCGTATTTCTATTTCTAAGATTTAGATTCTAATTATGAATTCTACTGTGTAAACATTGGGAATTAGGAAATTGAAGGAGTATCCAGGCTAGTATATCTGGAGCCCCATAGCTTACAAAAGGATTTAATCGACATGGTCCGGAGTTCTTAAGAAAAGCTCTGGGTATTAACCATATTAATCGAGAGAGGGATCGAGATGCAGTTGCGTGAACCTTTTTAATCCACTCAGAATTCGATGTTTTTCAACTAGAAGCACGTTTTCAAATTGTAATTTTGGAATCATTGCAACATCATGTTATTGATGGTAAAAGAGAAAAAGAGTTTACGGGAAACCAATAAATCGTAGGGATTAGAATCGTTCGTGCAGCAGCTGAAATGCGTAGCAAGTGGAGAAGATGGCATTAGCATTTCTAATACTGTCACTACTGTGACTATTATGTAAACTGAGAGATACTGGAACAAACGAATTGTTTTTCTTATTGTTACTCCACAGCGGAAGGATTGAAACGTAGTTTTTGTACGTGCAATTTTTCCACGAAATAAAATAGACGAGTTTACGAAATTTTGTTTTTCTATGCATCGCGTACCGCTGCAGTAAGTAATAAGGTCACAAATGCGAATTGAAGCAAGGGGATTATTGTAAACCTATAAAAAATTGCTACGTTAAATGCATTTGCAGTATTTTCGCCGATTTTCGCTTCCGTTCTACTTATACATTAAAACAATCCAAAAACGCTTTTGCATTCTCAAGAGTAAATCTTTATGCAAAGATAATTTTAAAATCGACTGTAGCAAAAATTACTCTTTTATAGAGATTTTATATTTTAATAATGTAAAAATAATATTATGTTTAATTTACGTTAAATTTCTTTATTTATAATTCCGCGGAAATACACAGGATGTCTCACAATTTCCGATCTTTTAATTTTAATTACAGCTTTTCCAATCAATTGGAATCGATTTTTTCTTATCGAACATGACAAAGGAAACCCTATCACTTATTACAATATTCCAATTTTCAATGTTATATATATCTTCTTTTATAACTAAGCCTTAAATTAAAATTCTTTTAACCCTTTCGCGCCTAACGGGATATATGTGTCCCGTAAGAAAAAATTACAAGGCGACGAATAAACTTTCTAAAACACAAAAACTTGATTTATGTCGTGAAACATAAAGAAATCCAAAGAAAAAAAAGTCGGCGCGAAAGGGTTAAAGTGCGGAGTTGAAATTAACTGATTATGAATATAATTTTATTACTTATTTTTGTTCCTTAGTTTGCAAGAAATCTCCTTTTCCAATTTTAACTCGTTGAAGCGTTAATAAGTTATTAACGGTTTAACATTTTCGCTGATTCGATTGCTCGCAATATTCCACATTAGTGTACACAAGCATATATGTATAAAGTTTTATATAATTGCCAAACATAACATAAGCATTTCGACGATGAAATAGATAATACTTTGCTAACGTTATTATTTAGCATTTAATACAATATACATTTTGTTAAATAATATGATATTATTATTTACTGCAATAAATATCAGGTTTTGTCAATCAGGTTTACTTTTCTACTTATTATTAGATAATTTCACATAGAACAGTGCAAGCGACTAAATTTATCGAAAAACTTTGCTGTAACATTCGCCATTAAATTTATTACTAAAATTAAAATTACAACTTTTAGACTATTTTGCATATGCATATATGTAGATACTAAAAACTGCAGAATAGAGCTTTTAGTTTGGGAAAGCATTCTAAAAATGTAAAATTATAGTATTTTTTTTCTCTTTCCTTTCCAGTTCGCAGTTTTGTGAGCAAACTTCAAATCAGCTTTGCATAAATATTCATATTACATATTCTTTTGATTGAATTCATGGTGTTTATGGTCGTAATAATCGCGCAGCTTAAAACATGATGGTCTGTGACGGTGGGAAAAAATATGAAAATTTAAAAAATACTTTTTTGAAAAAAAAAATACTTTAATGCTTTTATATATGTTTCTCTTCTCTATGTTCACGATAAATTCGCAAAATGTAATCTTTGCGAATATAAAGCTCTTATTATGCTTGAAAATATTTTTATATGGTAATCACGAACTCCATAAACAACTATTTGTAACAGTTCGAGAACAGAGCAAATATTTTTACTATGAAGAAAAATCATAGCAGAATATTTCGCGTCATTAAACGTGAACAACGACACCTGTCTCTTATACACATCTAGATGTGTATAAGAGACAGCTCCAAACGAGTCTCTTGATTTTACGTGAGAAATGCAACAGCAGCGTTTCGATAGGATGACACGTAACTGTTTCGAAGTCTCCCAGATTTCTCGTTCTCAGTTCATAAGTCAATGTCTTGACGATTGATCTATTTCAGATCTGAACGCATTAATAATTAAACTTGCGTCAGCGCTAATATACATTTTTCTTGAATTTAGATAGTTTTTACTATTTAGGTAGCATATTATGCTCTAATTATAGAAGAGCATAATATATAATATAAAATATATAATATATATACAGGGTGTTTCATTTTAATCCGACCAGTATAATACCTGTCTCTTATACACATCTAGATGTGTATAAGAGACAGGTGATGGATCACTCCAAACGAGTTTCTTGATTTTACGTGAGAAATGCAACAGCAGCGTTTCGATAGGATGACACGTAACTGTTTCGAAGTCTCCCAGATTTCTCGTTCTCAGTTCATAAGTCAATGTCTTGACGATTGATCTATTTCAGATCTAAACGCATTAATAATTAAACTTGCGTCAGCGCTAATATACATTTTTCTTGAATTTAGATAGTTTTTACTATTTAGGTAGCATATTATGCTCTAATTATAGAAGAGCATAATATATAATATAAAATATTTGTATATTGTTCCTTCTCCGTTTATTTAATTACTGATTTATTCCTTATTTTATTTATCAAATACTCGGTAATATATTTACTCTTTTGTTTTATTCATTAAATGTTTGAGGAATGAAGTATAATAAAGTATAATAAAGAACTATTGACGGAATTTTTTTACGATTTATAAATGAAAATGATAAAATGTAATTATTAATATTTTATGATACAAATTTTCATGTTATAATCTATTTTAAATTGTAACAAAGATATTCTTAATTGTACATTTAGATGAACGGGTCAAAAAGAATTTGATGCGGATATCCATATAACGTTATTTATGTTTTCTATTGAAGGGTTAAAAAGACCGTCGCTCTTTACGCAGGTGTGAAAGCGCGTCGAGATAAATGGTGGCATGCAATTATCGAAATCACATTTCACCACAGCATTCGAGGAAACTCGATCCTATTCTATCGTTCGCGCGCGAAAATCGAGTTCGTTCTCGTGTAAAGTGCTCGTATAAAGTGCCAGAACAAGAGAAAAAGCACGATATTCCGTTTCACGGCGTGGGAAAGCGAACGTACGGAGACAGTCGCTATCTTTCTTCACTTGTTTATTAAGCGATGAAGGATGAATAATTTTTCCAACACTTCATATAAATTTACAAAGAAAATTTTTAGGATATATCTTGGTATTTTTTGACTGTTAAGAACTTGGTATTTTTTGACTATAAAAGTATAAGGATATTTCTTTTTAATACAGTTTTGAATAAATTTTGTAGAAAGTTAAGTTTGTGTGCATTGTAATGTGAATTTTGACAGCAATTTTTTATTTTAATGCGTAGTTTTTAGATATTTTTTAAATAAAATTAAAAAAGAGCACGTTATTATTTATTGAATAAACAACAATTTTAATAATTTTAGATTAATTAATCGATTAACAATTAATTAAGAAAGAAAGTAACATAAAATGTTTTGTGTTACTTTGCTTATATTTTAAGAACTTCCATTTATGTTGAATCTATATTTGAACAAAACAATATTTACATCGGATTATGTAAATTGATAATCTATAATTGGTAGCAATTATTTTAATTATAGATAAAGTATAATAAAATTTGTAATCTTGGAGTTAAGCGCAAGCTTTTAATGTGCTTAAACATTAATCCAGAAGACCCACGTCAAAGATCAATTTAATTAGACTCTTATGTTATTTGAAATTTTTATTATAAAAAAATAATATTAAAAATTTAGCCTGTATCTCTTAAGGATTTAACTTGGTTTGCACGGAGTTAAGAATCATAAGACATTAAAGATATTACAATATTCTATTTATTGTATATTCTCGTTGTTTGTTTGTATAAAAAAAAATTAGTATTATATCAATCGTTTAACAGTGAATTCTTCTTTCACATGCAACGATATACTTCATATTGACACGAAGTTTTGTTCTCGCGAGAGTATTCTTTTTTTTAGATGGATGACACGTACTGTGACGCAGTTCGTGCTGCAGTAACTTTATCAGAATGATGTAGGAGTACCTATTCAGAAAGCTATTTTCCGCAATTTTTGCGCATAATTGCGCAAGTAATAAACTTATTGTTAGCCTTTGCGAATCCACTCCTACTTTTAAACATTTATACTGTACAATTTACGTGACATACTACACGCAAGATCGTTAGTGATAAGAGAGAGAAAATATAGATAAAACCTATAGATAAACTATGATATTTTTAAAGCTGTTGGAAAGAAAAGATAAACTTTAATAAATTAAACTTTATTATATTGATAGTCGCTTTAAATAAAAGTACATTGATACCGCTTAAAAAAACTCTAGATATTCCAGTTTAAATCCAATCTATGAAATAAAAATTCGCAACTATTATTGTAGATTGTCAGCTGGTTTAAAAATAAAGCTACATTGACATATCGATTAAATACTCTTAATATTTTAAGTTTAAATCTAATCTATGAGATAAAAGTTTAAAAATATACTTTTTCTTTTTTATACATTCATTTAACACACAAAAAGTTTTCTGTCACAATTCATTAGGTTGACCCGTAGATATGCCCTGAGAGAATGGACGTAATTCATAAGAACATAAGACGAACTCATAGGGGATACAATTATTAAGCTGGCGCCAGACTATGCGCGTTTTCGCGAATCATTCGTGAATAGAATCATGTCATCTTTGTTGTTTATCAAATGATAAAGAAGGATGAACGATGCTCGAATCACGAATATTCGCGAAAACGCGCCAGCTTTACAGGATATAATTACAATGTATAATTATTTAATTAACAAGGCAAATAGTAATTCACGAAGCTATAGCATACACATCTCTCTTTACTAAGTTACGACACGATTAAGTAATTTTAGGGAAGCCACTCAAGCACGTCTTGACTTAGTACATACAATGTATCATCAGTGTATCACACAAACTGCAATCTGTCTTTATCTCATCAGCCTACGTCGTGCTGTCGATCTATCCCCGCGAAGAGCATTTTCACTGAGCTGTTCTTGAATTATTGAACTGCAAAGCAATCGAACATCGAATAAACTCCGTCTCGCTTCGCTGCCTCTTTCTTCTATCCGCTTGCTACCCTGATTTCATCGAAGTCGCAGTCTCGTCGCAGAAGAAGCAAATAAGTACGAGATGAAATAAAGTACGTTTTCGTTTTTTTTCCAATTGATTACAGTCCGATGATCTGGGTATCGCAGTATCGCGAAATGAGGATGACGAGCCACGGCATTGTGCACAATATCGTTGCTAACGTCGAGAGAGATCAGCAGGTGGCGAATCAGGTGAATCGCGTGCCGGTATGCCTGACGCAGGCCGACACGATCGCCAGCGTGACGTTCTTCCTGCTGCTGGTGTTGCTCTTCTTCGTCGCGCCATTTGTGATACTCGTGGTACTGTATTCATTTATCGTGAGTCACCTGATCCGCGACTCGTCGACGACGTCCGGTGGTACCAGCGATTCGTATCATAGCCGGGCCAGGAGGCAGGTGGTGTACATGCTGCTGACAGTAGTCGTGAGCTTCTTCGTGTGCCTGTCGCCCTATCGGCTCCTCATCTTCTACATCGTGATAGCGCCCGCCGAGCAGATAGCCGCGATCGATTACGACACGTTCTTCTGTCTGCTCAACTTCTGCAGGATCATGTTCTATTTGAATAGCGCCGGCAATCCGATACTATACAATCTAATGAGTAGCAAGTTCAGACGGGGTTTCCTGAAACTATGCGGTTTTAAGAGCGAGAGGATCACGCACAGAAGCACAGTCATAGGCGTGAGGAGAGTCGCGGCGAATCAGCAGGAGGACCTAAATCAGGAAGAGAACTTTTTATGATCGGACGATATCGAATGCAGTAACATAATGCGGCGACTGTGATTTACAATTCCTATACGTACAAAGAAATAAATAATCAATGACGTGTTAGTTAAAATATTAGATAAAGTATTAGCATTAAACGTATTTCTTTCCGGAGAAACCGGAGAACCATGCTCAATCCGATATATTTCTTCAAAAAGAATACGGAAATATTGAAAGCATGTGCATGTAGTGCGAAAGGAAGATATTAAAAGATTATACTTGCTATAAGAAACTATTGGAAATATTGGAAACTTATATTTACTGTGACAAGGAACATAGAAGCAACATGAACAATTATTCTTACGTTAATTAAAGGAACATGGAGATATCGTAAAATTACTTTTTGTAGAAGGATATGGAACCTTGAAAAATTATGATGTGTATTTCTACCGTTGTACTAGACTTATTGAAAGAAGCTTAAAGTTGAATGAAGAGAAGAGTGCTGTGCTAAGGATTGGTTGAGACTTATACGAGAAAAACTTTCAACATTCTGTGAGATATTAAACTTTGCGAACTTTCGTGAAAGTTACGCCCAAGAATCAAACGAAACGAGCGATCCGCAAGTGTTGTCGGAAAGTTTCAACTTTAAATGGTGTGATCTCATTATCAGTATTGCAGGCGATTAAATAGATACAAAACTGTCCAATCTCTGTACCAAATATCACACGAGTATTTCTTATATTTTTTGTTGCAAAGATATATGTGGAATTATCGTGAACATCCTGTGTCAAGTGATTTTACTATCCTCCTCCCGCAGCTCTTTAACCATTCATAAGTTTTATAAATTGTTAAAACGCAATATTTGTTGAATATATAATTTGCATAACAAAAATTTATTTGCACCAGATATTTTTCGCAAGGTATCGCAAGATATTATATTTTACAGATTCTTGAAATGCTATGTGTGCCAGGCAACATTTACATTATGTTTAATTTACATAAATTTACTGGAGCTTCGCTATGTGATAAATGTATACGCGTACTTGCAATAATCAGTGTCTGTCTCTTAACACATTCTAGTCCCATACTACTCATGGTAAACTACGAGATAGAAGAGAACGTCGACGGTACGTACGTACCTACTTGTTCGACACCGGCTTCGACGACCTGGATGACGGGCTTCATCCTGACAACGATCCTCGTGTTCTTCGTGATTCCTCTGCTGATTCTAATTATCTTGTACACGGTGATCGCCAAACACTTGATGGCGAATCCGGCGATAAGTCGTGGACCGGCAAACAATCTGCTCAAGTATCGCAAGCAGGTGGTCATGATGTTGGCCACGGTGGTGATGTGCTTCTTCCTGTGCTTGCTGCCCTTCAAGGCCCTTACCCTTTGGATTATCATCGTGCCGCCCAAAATGGTCGTCTCGCTCGGCATAGAGGGCTATTATAGCCTTCTGTATTTTTGCAGAGTGATGCTATATCTAAACTCAGCGATCAATCCAATTCTTTACAATTTAATGTCAACCAAATTCAGGGAGGGTTTTCTCAAGTTGTGCGGCTTGGGACCCGCCAAGAGGAAGAAGAAGAAAACGTCGGAGCGTACGGGCACTTACACGACTGGCTCGACCAATTGCAGCAGCAGTCACTCGGATTTCTGGCGAAGACACAGCAGCAACAGGAGCTGCAACGTGAAGGTACCATGCAACGACCACGCGCCCGCGGACAAACAAATCAGATTGCCTTTACTCACGGCCGTCGTGGCCGGAAATATTGTTAAGAAGAAGCAAGAGAGTTATGTTTAATCCCTTATTTTGTTAGGTCAATCTAATTATATTTCTTGAATCCTTCGTTTTTATATCGTCCTCTAGAATTATCATTGAATTTTCAATCACTGCTTATCCGGCCAATTGAATATTTTTATTGAATGTTCTGATGCAGTGACCAATTTAGCAAGCGCAGTTCATTAAAACTTCGAGTACAGATCGATGAATTGTACAATAATAAGCCGGTTTTTTTCTTGCCTACGCGTACTAGCTCTCTCTTTTCGTTGTTTTATTATGATATCCCAGGATCTCCACGCGATTGGATAATTTAGTAGAGATAATTTTATTTATTAATGTTTAATAATTAAATATAAAATATTTAAATGTTTTGTAGCAATAGATAAGAAATAATTGTTAACTGAATGTTTACTAAATGTTACTATGTTAATGTTAACTTAGACACGATTTACGAGTCCAAACAGAGATTACAGTACAATAATTGTATTAGACACTCGCTAAGAGAGATTGCGAGTACTTTAGTTCCTCGATTTTATACGTGTACGTTATATATTCATGTAAGCTACATAACACGGTAAGTAGAGACAGTTCTTCCAAGAATTAAGAAACTCGCGCAGAAATAGTGAGACGTTTTCGTACGCGAATCTTTCGTTCCTAAACGCTTTAATCGTGATAAAAATGTAGATTCAATTAAGTAAGCTTATAGATAAGAGAGAAGGTATGAAACGAAACTACATAAAGCGGAATTATTTTTAGTGATTTCTTTAGTGTTTTTTTTGCATTAATTGACATTGAGATTATTCTATTGTATTTTAGGGATCAGAAATTCGCTATTCCGCCGGTGGAATCAGCGATAAAATCCGACATCAGAAGCAAGATATTGTTAAAAGTCGGCACGAAAGCGAAAGCGAAATCGCAAATTTTGTACATAAGTCAGAAATTAATTGAATTTTAAACGGCACACCTTGTTATCGAATGTGGTATGTATGGTAGGGTAGGTATTTTCTACGATGCTGGCATCTGAGAAGAAATACTTTTTAACGAAGCTGTAGGGATTTAGATGCAAAGTACAATTTTTTATTTTCGAAGCTATCGCATACTAATGCAAACTAGCGGATCTTATAAAGTATTTGAAGAATTAAGAAGCTTCTGTGCAATTGTTATAGAAATAGTCATATAAAACGTTATAAGAATTTTTGTCTCTTAACACAACAGCTATGTCTTTCTAATAAGGTAAGACTGACACGATTAATATTTTTGTTGTTGAGTTAATGATAATATGATTCAACAAACATAGCAGAGCCGCTTCAAAGGATTACATCACCGTTAGCTATATTCTAATCAGTCCTAATGCCATTTTTTTAGATAGGTATGCTTTAATGAAAACATTAACGTATACATTTTTGCGATAATTTAAATATTTATTGTTATTTATTACAATATATTACAAAAATTATACGCATCTATATATAAATGAAATTTTTTAATTATTATTATATATTACATCATTGATTATTATTATATTATTTTATATTAAATTGATCAATTGTTTAATATATTTAGTAACAGTGAAAATTTGCTAATATTTTATATTTTATATATTGAAAACTTTATCAATATTATATTTTATTCTCATAAAACACAATAAATTATTAATAAAACTAATTAAAAATAATTAAGTAATAATTATAAAAATATCAAAATTTAGTACCAATGAATATTCATGGTAAATAGAATATCAAAATTATGTTGATATTAAATATTACAGGAAGTATTAATATCTGTATAATGTTTAATCTGTTAAGTCGATTCTGCTATAATGCGCATATTGGAAAAGAGATAATGCTCAGTTGAGTAGCAACATCTGAACATGATTGATTAGATTTTAGAATATAAATAAGATATAAATAAGAGATATCTAAATCGAACATGTTTAATTGATTCTCTGCTGAACCCGTTCTCTGCGCAAACATGTGCATTATCATATAATTAAATAATATACTTGTATAAATAACTTCGTATACAAAGTAACTCAAAAATCTTCCATTTTCTCTCATTAATGAATTATTATCGAAACCGAATCTTTACAGAATTTGAATGCGAAGCATTAATGTATAAATTATTTTTGTTAAATGTTAAATATATACGTTAAATCAACAATTAAAATTTGAATAAAATATCCGTCAAAACGATCTTTATTTTAAATTCACTAGAAATTCTGTTTGCAATCGAATTTGCTTAATTTCCGACAACTATGGAATTAATCCTCTTGGTAAATGTTCGCATTAGAGAGAAACCATTTTCTATTTTATCAAGAAATTCGAGAACTGAGAGAGAATGCATGAATTTTGATCTCTAATATATTAGAAATTCTGTTAAGTTAATGCAAATCAATATTATCTTAATTCTTAAATAATACACTTTTGCATATTCACAATTCTCTCGCAATTCGAAAAGTTTGACAAAATTAATTTTGTTTAAGAAGACTACAGAATATTGTTTTGTGTGTTTAACATGATTAGAGAATTAAACATAAAATAAAATAGTATAAGTGTGACACGAGATTTAAATAATTAAAATATAATAAATGTAATAAATAATGTTTAATTGTTGCAGAAATATTTATTAATCTGTTTCTTGAGAGTTATATTATCAATGACATAATTGTTAAATTATTTTCGAAAAAGAAATTCATCAGTAATTTTGTTGCTTATAAAGAAATAACTAATGCAAGCAATAAATATTTTAATTGTAAGTCATTTCAATAATTTATAAAATTATTCCAATTTAACGTCTTTCGTTGGAACTATTTTAAAAGTAAACGGAGATATTAGATGTTTACATCGTTAACACATGTTTCAGCTGTTTATAAAATGTAGAGTATTTAGAAATTGTTATAAAACAGACATATATAGAACATTCAGATATATTTTATTAAAACAGTTAATTAATATAAGCGGTTTACAAGTTATTGCATAATATAAACTGTTAGTTTCAATGGTAATCTGAATAAATTTTCAAAAATTAATACGCGCATTATGCACTAACTCGTGTTGGTATATTATCCTTCATTTTTATCAAAATATTGTTCTCAAGATGAGCTGCTCATGTACTATTAGAATAATTGAGAGCAATACGTTCTCCAAAATATAACCGGCTAATTAAAAAAAATTTCGAGAGAATTGTAATCTAATGTGATTAATTTCTATCAAATAAAAATGCAATGTGCCATATACGATTATAAGTTCCCGAGTGTACAACTCTATTCATTTCTATTTGTTCGTAATTACTAAGACATAGATAAATTATTATAAATTAATGAAATGTCGTTGTGTGCGATTTATTATTACATTTCCTATAGGAACATAGATCATAAGTAGAAAAAGAGGCACTTTATTTTATTAAAAACTGATATAGTTAAAAATATGGTTTTGTAAATATCTTGTATAATATAGAAAGTGTTTTCATTAACAATTTAAAATGTTTGTTTGCACGATGTATTAATTTCTCGACGGAAGCAATCCATTATTATAATTATGACTAGTACGTCAAAGAGATTAGATTATCTTGATAATATCTAGAGATTAGGATAATTTTATATAAAAAGATTATTATTACTTCGAGACTCCATATATAATTCCATCTATTTGTATTCATTCATCACGTGTTGCGTTTTATCAAAGATTTTTCTCTGCTTTTGTAAAAATGATATCGTTCGCCAAGTTGTCCGGATGCTTCACGAAACTGTAAACGTAGTATCCTCGATGTTCCATCATATCGATCAGGTATTTTTGTCCCTTCGCATTGTGTATATATTCCACAGAAAGGGTCTAAAACATATACATATATCTCGTGATCATCGTGCTGCGGAAACTATTACGTTCCGTTTCCACGATAACAAGAGACGCGAGTAGATCGAACAACGAACATCTCGCATCAGTTGCGCAAACGGACACGTTTGCAAACGAGATTCAGAATAGATCAAGACAAATGTCATTACCTTTATATCTATCTCGTTAAACGGTATCGTTTCTAATACGTCGATCTCGTTGCCTTCAATATCGAGGCTCAAATAATCGACCGTTTTGATCTCCAATGCGGCGAGGTAAAGTGTCAGTGGGAGGCACTGCACGCGGATGAGCTCACCCGTGTAAGCCACGTCGGGCGTGTTCGTGGGCACATTCTCCGTTGTGTTCTTGGGCTCGTACAGACGACCTATGTTCCTGGCCATGAGAAAGGATGCCTGCAATTTCGAGAGGCTCGTCACACTTTTCAGAGTTCGCGTAACGTCGGTCTAATGTGCCCAGCCGAAAATTGGTGCTCAGGCTTTCGCGATAGCCCTGTCTCAAAGTCACCGTTAACGATGACAAATCATCAATCGTTATTCCTTACCACCGTGGGGCTCTTAGTGAGGCTGAGACACGTCGGCGAGAGATAAGCCCTTCTGTTCTTTTGCAGCATCTTCGTGAAATTAATGGGATCCGCTTCTATCAGGAGACCCGACCATCCATTAAATCGCTCCAGAAACAACGTGTTGCTGCGCACTTCCCCGTCGTACGCGCCACACTCTATGAAAAATCCATTTTTCTGTAGAGAGCAATAAATGAAATTCGGTATTTATTAATACGCAAGGAGTCGATCGAGCATTATTATCTTGTCGAATCGCTTATTCTTGTGAAATGCGAATTCGTTTCTTGCATTTGCCACGAAATTGTGATAATCATTTTACTACCTTATCGTTGAAAATATCGCGTATCGCAGTCGATTGTCCCATCGATGGATCTTTCACGTCTGGTTCCTGAAGCATATACGATTCCTCCGGATTATAACTCCATATTATCCAATCTTGACTAATATCCTTTAGTACATCGTGAAAGGCTTTTGGACTCAAGGCGGATATATTTTTCCCATTGTACCATTTCTCACCTAAATAGCAATTCATCAATTGGTTATTTTTAGGAACTCATTTTTTGGTAATTAAAATATATATAAATTGCAAAACTATACACGCAATGCACATATTAGTTTTAATAATATACGTGATATCCGGTTACACAATATAAATGTATGCCTTACTGTTCCTGATAAAAAGATTCATGCTATTATTTTTATATCAAACAAAGTAGAAATTAAGTTTAAATGACAGGCAGTCCTATTCTTTAGTTAAAACTTCCATTTTCCTTTTACAAACAATAGCATGAATCTTAATTTTCTTCTGAAATAATAATTTATATTTATAAAAACATTTTAATAGCAATATCCATGATATTTAAAAAAAACGGAAGAATGCATTTATAAATTTATATTAAAATGGATTCCCTCTAACTCAAAATAATTAAAATGTCTATATAACTAAGTTAACACTGCGTCACTATATCCGGATTATCAAAGCCTCAGCCAAATGTATTCCTTGGAAAATAAAATAAATTTCTCAGATAAGCAAAAAGGTAGGATTGCGCAACTTTATACAATATATTTAGTTATACATATGTATATATATGTATAACACATAAACATTTTGCGCGCGCAATATACAGAGTGTCCCATTTTAAAAGATCCACGCGATTATCTCTTGAAATATTCGTTAGTCGAAAAAATGTTTCAAGTAAAATTTACTCTGCTTCGAGGGGGACATCTTATGATAGACACACGTTTTTCCTAGGTGGAGGTGTTCCTGAGATTTCAAGGTAACCTTTGTTTTTTTAAATGGAATCACATGATTTTCTTTATATATTATAATTCCTCCAGTTATTTGGCATATAAAAGTAT
>NJRL01000343.1:76429-92343 GCA_003063815.1 Aphaenogaster rudis | reverse complement strand
TAATTAAATACATATCCAACAGAAAAAAGGGATATGAAAAATTTCATCTCATGAAATATCAAAAGTTTAATGGTGGTTCTGTAAAAATTTGTCGAAATTATCGCAATTGATCTCAGGCATGCAATTCAACTTCTGCGTAAAGTCATCGTGACTAAGAAATTTGCGGTGCGCTCGCACAGCTTTAACAAGTCAATCTTAATGAAGTACGGACAAGGATTTCGCGTTTGGAGCGCATACACTTCCTGGTATCCGTTGCGCCTGTGTAATGGGCCTGTTACTTAATCCTCGGCAACTATAAACCAACGTCATTTTCGAAGTCAAGTGGTCACGCTGGTGCATTTGTCTAACTTCGTCTCTTTCTCTCTCTCATTGCAGCGAGCAGCGGTAGCGAGACGAACGGCCTAGGTGAGGAGACCGCGGCGAGCGGAGATTACGTTTCGTCTTCAGAGTCGAGCGGTCCGTACCTGGCGGGACCGATGGTGATACGGGTCTACCCGGACGGCAGACCGGTTCCGGAGGACCAGAAGCGCCCGTTGCCGAAGGACGAGGACGCGGACGAGCTGAGATACTCCCGTCTGCCGTCCATCGAAGAGATCGAGGCTAAGAGCGGCAGCACGTTCTACGGGAAAGGCGCAAACGAACCGTCGACGGCCAAGAGGAGGATGTCCTTCGCGGCCGACGACAAGAACTATCGGCGGCTGGAAGCGTTGCGTCTTCGCGGCCACTTGCTGCCCTACGAAAGGGTGTTCCGGGGCGCGCTGAACGAACGCAGAGTGCGTTACTACTGAGGAGATCCCTCGCGTCTCTTCTACCTGATGCGAGATACCTTCCCGCGGAGTGGCTGGCCCGGATGCACCGCCTCGTGATGATGAGATTTTTGAAAAATAAATCGCCGTCGAGATCCTGCGGAGAGACGGACGACAGCAGTCGCGCCTGGCTGCGGTCTTGGACGATACGTGGGAAAACACGCGGGGGAAAGTTGAAGATGCAAGCGGTACCAGTCGCGGTCGCGGTGGACGACGACGTAATAATAATCAGCTGTAATTACTAATTCATTGCGCATGCTAATTTATCTGATATCGTCGTTGCGATAAGTGCGAAAGGGGAATCGTCGTACGCTGTTTTTTTCGGAATCTTCGCGCTGTCGAGTATTATCGTTGGAATGAAGGGTGCAGAGCGTTTTCACGATTTATGTAAACCGCGTAAATCGGAAGAGTTTGCGGTCCGTGAATTCTTCCGAATCGCATAAATTGGAAGCTTGACGATTGGTCGGTAATTAGATTCCTAGGATACGAGCGCCGAGAAGAATACACGTACATACTCGTACGCTGTTTCAATAACACACGCATAATCCGACCATGAATATCATTCGAGTTCCATTTATTTAATTTCATCCATTTGCTATAGTATTTATTTAATACTCAATGTGATTGTCATATACAGAAAACTTCGGCAGAAAACATTGACGAAGCTACGCTAATTATCCCAGACTACGAATACGAATAATTAAAATCTTGGACCTCGAAACTGTTAACGTAAAAAATCACAAGTATTATTTAAATGTATTCTGTTATTTTTCAACAAAATAGCGGTTTATCATATAATTCTATATTTTATTTCTATAAATTTAACGCATGTTATGCATTATTTCTCTTTGATAAATATGCGCCATCATGTCGCATGAAGGAACCAGTATACCTCGCTGAAAAATACCGTGTTTCGCATATGGAATATATTATCATCTCAGTAATCGTTGAATATTATATAAATCATCCGTTTTAACGCATAATAACCAGTTTGCTAAAAATTGTTGCTTTTGTAAATTTCTACAACTATCTACGCAAGTAGTTTGTACATTACAATAATTTTAATGAGTCACATCTGTTGAATATTCACGCAAATCGTTGTTTGCATAAAAATAACATGTGTTAAAAATCTACATTACGCATTCGTGACGATTACGATTGATTATTATATCTATACGTACTCATTTTCGTTTTGTAAATACTTGAGATATTTGCCACTATTAACTTTAAGTACATGTCAATAAGATAGAACTAAAGTGTGATAAAATATAGAACGCGTAATATATATTCGAAAAGCGAGATTAACGAGATTACAATGTGATAAATTAAAATTAACGCGATGTGTATAGTATGTGAATAAATATCCACGTATGCATGTACACATATACATACGCACAAAGAATTCTTATTGCAAGGAATTTAATATGATGGGAAAACTCTTCTTCGTAAATGCTCGAGAATAACAAAGTTTTATATTAATAACAACTATTTTCTATTATTGTTGCTAGTTTAAACATTCTGCGGTTTATTTAAAAAATATCACTTTTTTGCACGTTATTTTAATAGATTGTCTATTTAAATCCGTATCTTATTTAAAAGTTGAAGTAACTACCAATTTTGCTTTCATTTTTTATATTTTCATAAATAGATCGGATGACGAAATATGTATTATATCTTAGCTTTTCCTCAATTCTTATCTTTCATTAATTTAGATTATAAATTTTTATGGCAAATGTATGGTGTGTATGTGTGTGTCATTATACGATTGCATATATACGAATAAGTGAAGATATATGTATACGAATACACTCTGCGGATATAGATTTAACGCTCATAATACTATTTTAGGCCTTGCGGTGATAATATTCTAAATAGTAAATATTATATAAAAAAGATAGAGAGAGTGATATTGAATATACATTAGAACAAATAACTAGTGACTAGAGAGATGATTAGAGAGGAGTTGTATTTCATTGCATTATCTTTTTACTTTGAAAGTTGTATGAAAACTCATATACTGATATATCGAATCAATATATTATAATATTAATAGATATATATTACGATTTACATGTCTTAATTTATTAATTTGTTCGATATGTTCTTAAACTTGTATGACATATGAAAAACATAAAAGTACAATGTAAAAGATGTATTCACAATAAAGTACATTGTAAAGATTGTGTATATACATTATGTTTATATTTTTATATATGAGTACATACCCTGCATAAAATGTCGGATTGAATAGAATTAAAAAGTATTGATATTTTTGAATACTTCTGAATTCTACTTTCTGATGCGAAGAAAGAGAAAGTATTGGTTCGCATTAAACTTCACCGCGCTGAATGCGAGACGGCAGTGGTGAATATTTTGTTCTACAAATTGAAAAGTATTGCCCGCGATCCAATCCGAGATTGTTGCAAAGCAGAATTCACGACAAAATCTCGTGAATGCGAAACAATACATTTGAATAAGACATTTTATGCAGGGAGACATTTAATGCGGTTTTAAGAGGATATTGGAGATATTTTTGTTGAGGATGGCTCAAACTGGAGTCGAAACGTCCGGAAGATTATTTTTATAATATTAAAGTGGGACACGAATGAATCTTTTTTTTATTTATTAGCGCACTGTTAACTGCACCAACTGAGTAAAATGCTGTGGAAGGGCTCTTTCGACATGCGCCGTCCCTGAGCGCGCGAAATCTTGACAAGCAGGGGTGCGTTCAGATTCCTCACCCGAGTGCCCTCAGGTATCGTTTTATCCTTGTTTAACATTCAGTAAACAACAAGGATAAAATGATACCTGGAGACACCCGGGTGGGGAATCTGAACGCAGCCCAGATTGGTGAACTTTGAACCTTTGCCGTTCAAAAACTATAACAGCTTCGACATTTTGGTATTAAGATTTTTGTCTTCAAATGATCTCAGGAACCTGCCATTAACAGGTGATACGGTAAGTCTGGGACACCCTGTATATTATAATTATATTATATATTATAATATAATATGTATTATATATAGCTAATATTCTTTCCGATAAAGTACGCGCGAATCCCGTGTCGGTAGACGGTAAGTCAACGCGCTACTGTGCCCAGCGAATCAATGAGCGTCAGTGTCAGTGTACGTCTCACGGGAATCCCGCGCTAAGGCGCACCTGTTACGCGCACGCTTCAGCCTTCAGGCGCGTCTAGCAACACTTTCGTTCATGTTTCAGCCAAATAAGGCGAAGGGTGGAACAAGTATCCCGCACGTGAGTGTGGGTGCGTGCGTGTTTGTTCGTATGCGTGTACGTGCGTTTGTGTGCGTGTGCGGGAGGTGCTGTCGCGAGCTATCAGTATTACACGTAGGCTGCCGTGGACGTCGCATCCTCACGTCACACCGGATCCCCCTCGCTCGGTTTCATTAGGTATCATCGGACACGCAGAGGCACAGGGCGCACCGGCGGGATGTCGTACGAAACGAGTAAGTCGCGGTGCGAGAAACGCGTTACGCGCGTTCAACCGGCTCGCCGTACCGTACCGCACGCGAAACTACGTCAAGTATCCTCCTCTCCGGTTTTCCGGTATGCTTATCTCCGGTCGGATCGCAAGGCGTTGTGACGCGCCGGGACGACGGAAGAAGGTTCCGCCACGATTTCACGCGTCCCCCGCGTTTTGCCCGTGTAAATCGCGATTTATCTCGCTCGCTTCTTTCTGCTAGCTTCACCTGGGTCGGAAGCGTTGTCACACATGTGCCGTGCGTGACACGATACGCCGGACGCACGGCTGATGTCAATGTGCATATACAGGGTGCTCGAAAGTTATTGGCTTTCCCTAGACTAGCTTTCTTTCCCACTCCAAGGATTCGTTTTACGTCCATTTCCACCGGTGTAGATTAGTTCTAAGAATTAGAAAAAGATAAAGAGTAAGTTAAACTCGAAATTAAAGTTTATCTACATTGGTGGAAATGGACGTTAGGCGATTTGGAGTAGATGGTTCGTTTAGCGAGAATATCGAGATCTCAGAAGGAAGCTTTCTTCCTTCGCGGAATGAAAAAAAAATGTAGTGCCCAGTGCGAAGAAATAATAAATTTATTGTTTAATCTCTCGAATTGTTTTTATTTTATTTTAATCTTAATTTTTCAATCTTTATTATTAAGATCTTTTATATTAAGAATCAAGGAACTGTCAAGGAAGATTGATTCTAATCGCGAATTTTCGTGAAAAGCAAAGTAAGAGAAATATGTCGATTTTTTATACACCCTGTACATGTACACACATAGTCACACAGGTAAATAAAGGTGAATCACAAATACTAAATGCCAAAGAGTAACTGGACCTTGTAGATAAGATTTACTCGATATTGTACTCGTATCAAGTTGAAGTAGACTTAAAAAGTACAAATTATCTTGCAGTAATTATGTATTAAATATTTATATCGACAGAAAGTTAGCTAATAATGAAGAATTGTGTCTTTTTTTATATTTCAAATTTTTATATATCAAAAGAAACGTTTATAGAAAAAAGGAAGAAAAAAGAGAAATACAAGAGTTATTATTATATATTTAAGATAATATTACTTAAAATAATTTTTTTGCGAATCGTCTTATTAATGTGCGTTTAAAATTCTTTTAACAATATTGCTTCTGGAACTATAGCATGATGCAGGATAAACTATAGCTTGTTAGCGCTCAAAATAATTTGAAATATTAGGAGCTGGATCCATGCCAATGTATCAAGGAAGAGTATTTTAGTTCCAGCACCTGGATGTATTATGCGTTGTTTGCATGATATTTGATCCCTTCTGCGCTTGCATTCTACAATATTTTCTCGAAACTTTATCATTTTTATTCATTTATTGTTCTCGTAATATTACGAATAATATATAATATAAATAAGTAAATATAAAGCAAATAATATACATACAATTTTATGCATAATTCTTTATGAAAAATAATATAAAGTATAAAATAATAACATGACATTATTAAAATGACTACATTGAAAAATTTCATCTGTTTTAATCTTTAAAGAATTTGTGATATAAATGATGTATACCTTCCAGCATTATAATGTATGTTAGCGTGAAATAACGCTATGTGGATATTCAAGAGTCTATAATATTAACATTTATAACATTTGGATATCTAATTTATTTAAAGAGGCTCCTATTGTTTCTTTACTTTAATTTCTTGTTTTTTGTTGCAGAATATATATTTGCTGCATTACCAAGGACTCAAAGGGGACAACCTCTTGTACTAGGTGGCGATCCTAAAGGAAAGAACATTTTATATACCAATGGTAACAGTGTTATCATTAGAAATATTGAAGTGAGTTTCTGTACTGCAATAAATGCTTACTATTATTCAATAACGGACAGACGTACTAATTTGCGTATCTCAACATTGCAGAATCCAGCAATTGCAGATGTTTATACAGAACATTCTTGCCCTGTGAATGTTGCCAAATATTCTCCTAGTGGTTTTTACATAGCTTCGGGAGGTATGTAACATTTTTAATTACTTGGAGATTATATATGTGTATATAATCTTCGCGCGAAAATTATTATCTATAATAATAATATGGTGCATGATATTTGCTATTCTGCTTTCGTAATCTTCGATAATTATACATAATCACTTTTTTATTAAAAGCTTTATAACATATAAGATGAAGAAACCAATATAATATGATTTTATTTCAGATCAATCGGGTAAAGTACGTATTTGGGATACTGTTAACAAGGAGCATATATTAAAAAATGAATTCCACCCAATTGGCGGACCCATTAAAGATATTGCTTGGTCACCGGATAGTCAGCGCATGGTCGTGGTTGGAGAAGGAAGAGAAAGGTATATTTGTTCATCTTTTGTTCATTAGAATGTGTAAACTATTGAAGAAATAAGTAAGATGAACTAAGAAATTAATATTACATGTTAATAATCATGTTTAGATTCGGGCATGTCTTCATGGCAGAAACAGGGACGTCGGTTGGCGAGATCTCTGGTCAAAGTAAATCTATCAACTCGTGCGACTTTAGACCGGCTAGACCATTTAGATTAATAACTGGAAGTGAAGATAATACTATCGGTGTATTCGAAGGCCCTCCATTCAAATTCAAGTATGTACACATGCACGAAATTCAATCTATTCTGTTAAGAGAGTAAGCATTTTAATTCTTCACGTGATTCATTACATGACATTTATGTAGGATGACAAAGCAAGAGCATACTCGGTTCGTTCAAACCGTACGTTATTCACCTGACGGAAATTTGTTTGCCTCCGGTGGATTCGACGGAAAAGTATTTATATATAATGGAACAACCTCTGATTTTGTTGGGGAAATAGGATCCCCTGCACATCAAGGTGGAGTCTACGGAGTATGTAATTTAACTCATTTGATGATGACATAAGAATATAACAAATTACCTGTAATAAATATAATTGATCATTTATATTTATAGGTTGCATGGAAACCTGATGGTACACAATTATTAACTGCCTCCGGAGATAAAACTTGTAAACTGTGGGATGTAGAAACGCGTTCTTTAATTACCGAGTTCAACATGGGAACGACGGTTGACGATCAACAAGTTTGTAATTCATATAATCAGTTTAAAAGATACACAGAAAGATAGTATGCAATAAATTTAAATAATCTGTTGTTTCCAGGTGAGCTGTCTGTGGCAAGGAAAACATTTATTATCCGTGTCACTTAGTGGCTTCATCAACTATCTTGACGTCGATAATCCTCAGAAGCCTATAAAGATAATAAAAGTAATTCCTGCTTCTCTCTATTGATTAACCTCTTTGAAAGTTCGAATTTAACTGTTTTTAATATTCTTTTCAATAGATTAATTTTGATTCTATATTTTCAGGGTCATAATAAACCAATAACGGTGCTAACATTAAGTCCTGATAGAGGTACGATTTATACCGGTTCTCACGATGGTTACATTACCAATTGGAATGCAGAGACAGGAGAAAATGATCGTGTACAAGGGCACGGTCATGGTAATCAAATTAATGGGATGAAGGCCACAGGTAACTTGCTCTATACTGCCGGCATTGACGATACTTTAAGGTCAGTCGATATTGCGACAAATGCATACGCGGAGACTACTGTGGTAAAATTGGATTCGCAACCACGAGGTTTGGATATATATAAC
Organism: Aphaenogaster rudis; assembly: GCA_003063815.1. Taxonomy (NCBI): domain Eukaryota; kingdom Metazoa; phylum Arthropoda; class Insecta; order Hymenoptera; family Formicidae; genus Aphaenogaster; species Aphaenogaster rudis. The sequence goes on along the minus strand of NJRL01000343.1, from coordinate 84,386 downwards.
GATATAGTTGTGGTGGCTTCAGTTCGACAGGTAGGTTGAATATAAGATGTCCACAAAGATAATTTTCTCGACTTCGCAAATTTATTTAGCAAATCTAACAAAAGATTTAGCAAGCTTATAAAATTAATGTAGCTGTAAACGTAGCAAAAATAATTTTTAATCTATCATAGAACTTGCTAATATTCAGAAACGCAATAAGCATCTTTGTAAACATTGTATATAAATTTCATGGTAATAACGATGTTATACTGGTATTATTTTTTGCAGATCGCAGTTACGCAAGATGGTAAAAAGCTGTCAAGTTTATCAATCGATTACGAGCCGTCGTGCGTGTCAATTAATCAAGAAACCAGAGATGTAGCTGTGGGATCCACGTCTGACAATAAAGTTTGTCTCTTATATAGGCTACGTTTCGATGTTCACTGTCAGTACTGAAAATCTATAGTATACGTGACGTTAACTACAGATTTTCAGTACTGGCAGTGAATATCGGAACGCAGGCATAGTATACAAGAAATGTAAGAACTGGTTCATGCTATTATCAATCTTTGTACAATTTATATGTAGGTTTATATTTATGAGTTGTCGGACACTACATTAACTCAAAAGACTGAACTAGAACACCTAGGTCCAGTTACGGATGTCTCGTATAGCCCCGATAATAAATCTTTAGTTGCCTGTGATGCAAACAGAAAAGTTATACTGTATGCTGTACCAGAATACAAGGTATATATATATATATAGAAAAGTTAATTTAGAATCATTTAGATTCAACTATGCACAGCTAAAAATATAGCTGTAAGTTTTGCATGATTAAATATTTGCTATACATATGCTATCAGTAATATTGTAATAGAAATGCCAGCAAAAATAGTGATAACATTTGAGGCTCCTAACTCACTTCCAAAAAATTGTTTTTTTGCTTCTAACATAATTTAACGTGATTATAATAAAATCAGTAATTTTAACAGAATTCATGCAGATCCACATTTATAGTATTTATTTGCTAAATTTAATTGTGATGCACTATAACGTTAGCAATATTTGCAATGCATAAAGTAATTAAGCATAAAGTGACTATGCTTCCTTTAACTAATCAATTGTTATTAATGGCTTGTTATGTGCTTATTGGATTAACAGAGGGTGAGTATATAAATGGAACTAAATATCTATATTATACAAATACGGTTTGAAAAGAATATGATTGTAAGATATAATCTAAAATATATTGATTTGATTTGCAGCTTGCGCATAATAGAGAATGGGGCTTCCATAATGCAAGAGTAAACTCTGTTGCATGGTCTCCAAACTCTGACATGGTTGCAAGCGGTAGTCTTGACACTACTATCATCATCTGGAGTGTAACAAATCCAGCGAAACATACCATCATCAAAAGTAAGTGTAGCAAATTCTTTTTTGTATAAATGGACTGCATTTAACAAATATTTACGTTTTAGACGCTCATCCTCAAAGTCAAATAACACGCTTGGTCTGGCTGGATGAGGAAACGTTAATCTCCGTCGGACAGGACTGCAATACTAAAATATGGCGTATAGAAAAGATATAATTAACTTTTGGAAGAATTTATTACCACTTCTAAGGAAACTCAATTTTGGAGGCATTTTATTTATTTCGTAGTCTATGAATATTGTATATTATTTTTTAATACAATTCTTGATATATGATTAAAAAATTATATTGCAATCTCTTTTGCACCTTTTGTATCGACTTTATTAGTAGAATATAATTCACATCCTATATAACTAAGACTGCAGCTCGCTCATCTTTATTTTTTGCACATATGTAGAGATATTGCATTTGCACTAAGAATCACACGACTTATCTAACTTGTCTTTATTAAAACGATGTAACAATAACAAGAAAGCGATAACAATTCGAACACTAAAGGTCTTCAGGAACATGATCACACTTTACTTTGTACACTTAACGAAGATGTTATTATGACTCGTCTTATCATTAATCAGTCCAGTGCTGCTCTTACGAATTCAATGATGTTCATCATATACCATCCACAGGTAGGCATATCCACTCTATGAACTTCATCACTAAATTATTCTCTAATTCAACATGTCTATAACGCTCTATTGTTTTTAATATATTTAAGAAAATATTTTTGTTTTAATCTTTCTTTCTCTTTTTGTAATTTAACGAAAAATTTAAATTTTTAATAGAAAGATGTATTTTTTAATAAAAAGGTATCCTAGCGAGGGTTAAAGTGTCTATATAGAATAACACATTAGTGACTTTACCATCACAGTATTGATGGTTTTGACGTACTATACCGTGGACGTTTTTGAGAAGAAGCCACCGGATGTCTATAGGACACGTGTTTCCTGAGAGCGTCTCGCGATCGCGAGACGTGCGAACATGATGTGCAGCTATACGAGCTATTGCTATGCGTCTCCATGTGTACTCGCAAGTTGTATTGATTACTCAATTGTTTACCACAAATAAGACAAGTGACACTGGATTTGTTGTACGTCTGGGAAGTTCTACTGGGTGCGGACGCCGCAAGCAACTTGAAACTCGCGTCCCACACGGCTGGTGGTGGTTTTACATCCTCTATAGGTGTAACTTGATCCTCCACGATTGACGCTGTCTCGTCCGCTATGTTCTCCGAGTAGCCTCTATCGATATACTTATTAGCAGATACGTTAACAGGAACAGAGGTTTTCTCCCTTTGGTTTAGCTTCGCGTTTATAGAGTAGTAGGGCTTCGTCTTTACGCAGTATGGTATACTTTCTTGATCGTTGCTAGGCTCCTCTTCCTCTATATTATCCATTACTTTAGGCAATGGTATAGATATCGATTCTGACGATCCAGTAGCCGTTACATTATCTTTATTATTATCCGTCGTTACTATCTCTTCGTTCGACAGTCTTTCTTGAGGTTGCATTACTGGCGATTGCACATACAAGCCGTTATCTTGTCTCAGATTTTTCTGAAATAAAAAGATATGCATAATCATGTAAATTACATTAAATAATTAATCATATTTCTCCATTAAAAACACTGCACCATTAAAGAGACAACCATTTTAGAAAGAAATATGATATAAAAGTGTATTAAATATGCGGCGTCATATGCTTTATCGTTTATGCGTTTATATCAAAAATATGTTAGTTTTTACAATAATATTAATATATCATACTATTATAAAGTTTTATACAAGAATACAAATCGCTTTCGATATGTGCAATGAACAAATTTTCTAACTTTTGCAGAGTATGGATATTATGACATACAACGATGAATGTGTATCCTTTAAAATTCAACGAAATAAGTTAAAACATATTCTATATATATATATATATATATATATATATATATATATATTATACAACAGGTTATGCATTGCACATTAATTATCTATTTTTGTGCAATTTATTCACATTTATTTTGAAATCAATATTAAAATATATTACACTTAAGGATATTTAGCATGATAATTTTTAAAATACTGTTCTTCTGGTTTATATTATATCTTTAAAATGTACATTTATTAAACAATAATAAATGTTCCTAACAAAATGTCTAATCTTTTGTAAAAAATATTTAGTCAAGAGTTGTTATTGAATTTTAACAGTTTAGCACATAAAAATCCAAATTTTTTGATTATATCTAAAATTCATTTACAAAAATTACTTTATCTTTAAATTTCCATGCACTTTTTTTCCTTTTACTAATATCTTTAAAATTGACAAATTAGTGCTAAACGTTTGTTATCATCACACTTGACTAAACTGTTAAGCATTATTGTACTGCGAAGAAAACATAAGTGTTGTATAAAATCGCCGTTCTAACTTCGGTAATATATAGTTTTAGTAATTTAGAGATTCATGGAAGAAGCTATTTTAGATATACCTGTAAAATCATTCTATGGGGTAAGGTTCCATGGGATGCATCCACTTGCATTTAGTTGCAACACACACAACGATCTTGATCTCGTGGATATCGTTTTTATTCATTATCGTTCCTTCGATGCATGTACGAACATAATATGTGTAGCGGTATAATTCCTTCGTGAAGTACTTCTTGAGGAACGACAGTGAATGTGTTTAAGTAACCTGAACAAAACAACACGATCAGGGTAATATAAAGAGATTAAGTGAGGAACAAGCGAACGCGAATTTTGCTTCGTTCTCCGTTCTGCTGAATAAGTACGAAAGAAATTAATTATCTGTGACCTTTGTAACAATATTTGCGACAATATTGTGGCAATTCTGTAATTTTTTTAAGTATATTGGTATCAGGCATGCATGTTACAAGGATAACATTTACAAAAATATACATAATATGCTGTGGTACATAGAATTTATATCACGATTTGCAAATAAGACTAATTCTCAATAGATTTGCTTACAGCTCTAATAAATGCTTACAACACTTACTGCTATCGCATATAAATATTAGATTACAGATATAATATCTTTAATATGCAATGTGTTACAGTTTAAAAAAAATTGGAAAATAATACATTGACATATTTCATTAAGAAGCAATATTATTTATGAGCTATTGAATATACAGATACTATTAATCAAATATTACAATGCATAAACAGTTGTATATCAATGTTAATGAAAAAAGGAGAAAGAATGTGTAAAAGAAAAATGCATTGTGTGGTTTAAAATGGTGCAACTTATTAATAAAAAAAATGTTGCGTAAGTTTTGTATGGCTATATATTGTTGCTCAACAATATAGTCAGTATATAATGCAGTGCAAATTTGCAACAGACATATTTATAAAAGATAAAATGTTTAGTATGTATTCGTAAGGAATAATAAGAACTGTTAGAGGAAGTCATATTTCTATATAACGGCGCTTAAGAAACACATGCTTTGTTATAAGCAATCGAAAATTTTCGTTTGAGAAGAAGCGTATTAAAAAGATTAAATATTATTCATGCTAATTACCTTAAGTACTAAAAAACGCTATTAATATAATACTAAAAAAGTCACAGTCTTTATTTCTGAATATATTATAGTGTAATAAAATTGTTATATATTTAACTATCAATATTATCTATTTCTTATGCACAATTAGCAAGCCTGCAAATAAACTCATTCTGACTTTGAAACCTAATAGTAATAATGAAAATCATATTTCTATGATTTGTATGTCTCAAATACAGGTCATTACTATAGAAATTAATTAATATAAGAAATGAAAATTAATATGTAATATGCATCTAGAATAAGCACAAAAAATTAGATGTACAACTTTTATTAACTATTTTATATGACGCCAGAAGTGCTAATATAAAAAACAAATTACAGGCTAAAAATGAAGAAGTACAATACATTCAGAAAACAAAATATAAGCACAGAGAGTATTACATAATTCTTTTGTTTACACAATATAAGCTTTCGTAATAGTTCAAAGTCGTTCCTATATTTTTAAATGTAGTTTAACAACAAGAGAAAACACTTACCCCAGCCATATCAGCTAATCCACAAATATGCAATGTATCAGCCATAGCTAAAAGTGCAGGTAATTGTTCTTGATAAATATTCACTTCTCCATTATACATAAACTTGACCAGAGCGCACAAATTTGCATATTCCATGCCTGGCAGCACAATGACCGGATGTTGTAAAGAACTCAAGTCCTAAAAATTAATTCTCGTAAAGTTCTTATTTTACTCTTACTATAAGTTTAAGCTACATATGATTTGATCACGATATATATAAGCAATACAATATTAATTTTATATCGCTTAAATTAATTTAGAAAACTATTATATTTAGATTAAGATAGGAATAGACTCTCAAAATTAAAATACAAGTATAACAATTAGGCAAATGAGAGTACAGCGCGGAACTCGATGCGTAAAGAAATCACAACATTAGTTGATTCTTTAAATTAGAAATATATTGTCAAATCGTACGTTTTGGCTGCATTTTGAGCTATCTTCAGCAATAAAATTATATTATATTTAGCTTATTCAAGCGATAAAGTTAGTAGTCCGAAATATTTCTATTTTTACACACGTTAGATGTTATTACTTATAAAAAAAGAAACAAGCAGAGAAGCAATAAAAATAATATAATATTATACTTAGAATTGTGAAAATGTTTAAGAAATTCATATGTCTATTACATCGTTAATAGATTGATTGCATACTTTTTTTATAACATAAGTGAGATATTTTTATATGTATTTTTTATAGATATTATTATAAATACCTTAAAGAGTTCTTTAAAGTAATAACTACAAGCCGAGAGTATGATTCTGTGAGCATGAATATGTCTACCGCCAGCGCTGAGCGTAACATCCGTCAGATGACCTCCATCAAGCAACTTTGGAAGCGAGCTCAAGAGGGTATTTTGAAAATTGTGCCACCGTAAACAGAACTGTTGACCTTCCATGATGCCTGCTGTAAAAAGAAAAGGATTCCATATTGAAGCATCACGTTTCAGTTTTCACAAAAGGAAGAAAGTTATCAGGATTAAGTCTTGATGACTGCATAAAGAAAGGAGCACGGCAGCTCAGAGCCAATTTGCAGCTAGATGTATGCAACTGGAGTTGCGTTAAAAGACATGTGTAATTTTCATGTAATTTACACAAAATTCTTCTCTCACAGAGGGAACAAAGGGACATTGCAGTGATACTTTATCGTACAATGCTCAGTTCGCATCTATACTTATTCATACGCATCTAATAATATTAAACATTGCCTGCATAATCAGGCACGTAACAATTCGATCTTCTCGCCGTACAGGGTGAAAGGTTATATGTTATAAGAGCCACGAAATTGCAGGGTGAAAAGAGATTCTTTTCGGCTCGATTCGAGAGAGAGAGAGCGAGATTTACGTCGCGCGCGCGCGAGATCGCGACGTAGGGAAGTGGCGCCAGTCCGAGAGACACAGAGGGACACAATACTATTTATTTAATCAGGCTCTGTGCAGGTTCCAGCCAAATCTATTATTGTACTCAGGTATGGCTGGAGGAAAAGGACGGCCGTCGAGTCCCGCGACTCGCGACAGCTCGGTAGCTCGTGGACGGCGACTCGGTAGCGCCGATTCGGGGACGAATCGACCCGCGAAGAGATCGCCAAGGAGACCGCGAACCCGCGTCCGTTGTACCTTACCTCGTGAAAAATCGCCGTCTGCCGCAAACGACCGTTCTCAGCGCGACACTGCTCTCCTCTCTCATCTGGCGAGCGCCATAATCGCGATTGGCGCGGACCACACGATCACGAGAGGAGCGCGCTAAACCGGCAGCGCGACCGACAGTAAATTTTGCCACCTGTCGACGTCGCCTCGAAACGAGTTCGCCGCAATTCGATTAACTTATGTCCATTTCTACCAATGTAGATTAACTTTAATCTCGGTTTAACTTCCTCCCAGCAAACACAATTTGTAGCAGTTACATAACATTTATGTAAATGTTACATATGTAACATAACTATTACGTCTATGTTATGTAACTGCTACATTTGTGTTTGCTTTGCTCTTTATCTTTTTCTAAAGAGTAGTTAAACCGAGATTAAATAAGTTAATCTACATTGGTATAAATAGACATTATGTTCATTTCTACCAATGTAGCTTAACTTTAATCTCGGTTTAACTTAATCTGTATCTTTTTCTAATTCTTAGAACTAGAAAAATATAAATTAAACCGAGATTAAAATTAATCTACGTTGGTAGAAATGGACATTAATCGGCGATTAACGTCAATTTTCATCAATTGTCCGTTCCTACTAATGTAGATTAACTTTAATCTCGGTTTAAACTCTTTACCAACTCTTTAACAATTAGAAAAAGATATAAAGAGTAAGTTAAACCGAGATTAAAGTTAATCTACATATATTGGTAGAAAAGGACAAATGTAGATTAACTTATTTAATCTAGTTTCGGTTTAAACCCAAGTAGAACAGAAAGTCATAATGACGTCAAAATGATGCTAAAATGACGCCTTTGACATCATTTT
>NJRL01000343.1:50156-61704 GCA_003063815.1 Aphaenogaster rudis | reverse complement strand
GCATTCGGCCGGTAATACAGACCGGTACAGGATCGCCTTAAGCATGATAGAAAAAAATGGTTCATGACTTTTCGACTCATTGTCAGTTTTTTACAAGGAATAACGCTATATAAATAGTGGGCGCTTTTTAAGATACACCCTGTATAATATAAAACATATATTTTTGTGTGTATATATATTTTTTTTATAATATAATATATTATATATATATATATTACATATTTATATATTATATATATTACATATTTACGGGATATAATTTCTAGCCATTGGCATTGCGACAGTCTGGTCACTCTTCCTGCCTCCCGTGGGTCAATCGGTCTATTTCCATCGCGCTAATGTTGCCGATGATGAAGAGAATTCAGTTGTACCACAGGTGATCGATCAATCACGACAGCTGAGTAATCCGCGGGAATCGTGTGACAAAAACAGCAAAACAAAGCCAAGCACATTGCTTGGCAAGATCAGGAACGCGTATGCACTGTTGTGGAAACACTTTGTGCTAGCCTACACTAATTATCGTGTGGTCAAATGGTCGGCCTGGTGGGCTTTATCTACCTGCGGTTATCTCCTAGTCGCCACTTATTCGCAATTGCTGTGGCAAACTGCAGTTAAGCCGGGCGATAGGATCTACAATGGTGCTGTGGATTTTGCATACGCGATCGTAGGTAAGGGAAAAGCGCTCTCAATGAGATAAACATGTTATTTAAATTTCATAAAATTAAAATACAAGATTGGAATGAAAGATAAGAACATGAAATGCGGTATCTCAAGTCAAATCGCAGCTGTTTGATAGAAAGTAATAATAAGACAATCTTTTGTTTATGTACACAAGATAGGAATATTTTGATCTTTATTTTGGATTTATAAAAATATAATGTAAATCAAACAAATTATTGAAGCATATGAATGTGTATAATAAGCATGTTATAAATTTGAATTAAAATTAAATAGCAGTCATAAAACATGGCAAATTGCAAAAATCTATGGAAAAAGATTTTAATGACAAAATGACATGAAATAAGGTATGCGCGCACACAAGATAAGAATAAGACAATAGATAACTTATTGATGAAACGAAGACAATTGCGAACTCGCGTATCATTACAAAGCACGGACTGCAGTAAGACATAATTAATCAAAGTATGCGTAAACGGACACCAGTCTGTCTACGTATGTTCGCATATTGAACGTAATCAATGGTATAGTCACGTTTGATACGAAGAAGCTAACAAATCAGTATCCGTTTATACATACTTGCTCTCCGTGCTTTGTAACAATATACGAGTCTGTAATTGTCTTTCCGACTGCCGTAAATACTTCTATCATTTGTGGATTGATGTGGAATTTTGTATTGATGCAGTTTCGAATTTGCATCGATCCATGCCCGGTAAAAAATTTTTCATATATAAATATATATATAAATAGATATAAACATATATAATTATATATAATTGTATATAATTATATATGTTTATATTTATTTATATATATTTATATATGAAAAATTTTTTACCGGGTGTATAAGAGAAATGTTTAAAGTCAAGTTATATATCGTAAAATCTGTATAATTTTAACATCAAGAAGCATGATTGTTTTGAAACATGGTGATGTATTAAGTTGTAACTATTATAACTAAGTTATAACATTATAACTATTATCATTGCATTCTTTTATTAATCTGTTAATTATCTGTTGTCTTGCGCGATTAAATCTCGACTTTTTAATCGCTCTTAGATATTTGTTCAAGATAAACTATCTGTTCAAAATAAGTAGGCGACTAATAGTATTATAGCGTCTTCCATTGGGAAAAACTTGCTTGCACTGGCAGCACTGAGTGTTTGAAGCGTATTAATACGATTGTGGAATCTACAAAATGAATTTTTAGAATTTTTGAAAACACATGCGTATATATGTGATAATTATATATATATTATATATACGCATGTGTTCTTAAAAATTCTAAAAATACATAAGTAGATTCCACAATCATATTAATACGCTTCAAACACTCAGTGCTGCCAGTGCAAGCGAGTTTTTCCCAATGGAAGACGCTAAGTTGTGTTAATAACCTCGATAGATAATATTTCTCTCAGCCTACTATACTGTGATTAAAACATTTTGTTGATCTAAGTTATAAATCTGCTTAAAATATTTTGATAGAGAACAGATTTATTCATTAACTAAAAAATATAAATAAATAAGTTAGGACTATTTAATATATCCAAGTTGATGAGATTAGATACAAAATTAGACTCTTCTTATTCATTTTTTTGGAATAAAACTAAAAGAAAATTAAATAATAAGATCAAAAAGCAATTAAAGAACTAATTAAATTATATATATATATATTAAATAAATTTCCGAACGGTAATTTTTTTACGAAATTTTTTTACCAGGTGCAATAAGCGTATTTTCTGTAGGAAAGATACGCTTAAACTGGGTTCTATTAGGAGACATAATATGTTCCGTGTTCGCGTTCTTAGGAGGCTCTATATTATTAGCATCCTCTTACAGTTACAACATTTGGTTCTTATACGCCGGTTATATCATATTCGGCGTAATTTATCATACCATGGTTACTGTTGCAAGGTGAATTTCCCACATAATTAATACAATTAATATAAGGTTTATAACGAAAATGACTCAAATGACAATGAAAATGACAAAAAGTTGAGTTTATATATGTTCTCGTTTGTAAAATTCATATGAGAACAATTATATGAAGAAATAAGTCTACTTAATGAGGACCTAAGTATTCTTTATTTTTTATATTATTAAAGTAAAGTTTTGTATGCTATTTGTCGAAAGTTGAAACTACTTCTTAATAAAATTGCGTATAAGGGAAGAAAATTAGATATCTTGTTTTTGCTTGTTTATAGCTTTGAGGTCGCTAAATGCATATCCGAGGATAGTCACGGCTTAATATTTGGCGTGAATATATTCCTCGCATTATTGATGCAAAGCCTGCTGACACTTATTGTCGTCAATACGATCATGCTGGATATCAGACAGCAGGTAAAAATTATATGCTGATAGCAGTGATAGCGCGTCAAATTGATATATCTCCCAATAACATAAGAGTCCTTGCTTTTTAGTTCTGTGTCTACGGCGGCTATTTTATGGTCCTGGCTGTGATATACACTGTGCTGGGTGTAATCAACATCCTGCGATATCGTCGAAACATGACTCAGCTGCGAATCAGATAGCCTTTTTACTCTACAGTATATATCAATAAAACGGACTAAATAAACTTTTATTAGATTCAATGAAATCTGCTATACAAGTTATCTTTGTTTCAAATCAAAATCATAGTACAAATCAATTATAAATCTATTTTTCAAAAGTAAAACTCAATATCACAAATCAAATAAATTTTTCATTTCCTAATAGTAGCGAATTTGATTGAAATTAATAAAGTTTTTGGAAAAAACAGATATTGTATCTATTAGATTATATTTATAAAAAGATATTTTTTTATAATTTTTAGGGATTAATTAATGTGAGTGATAGATATATTGTAACATTGTAATCTTGCTGCATGTTAATTTAATGTTATTTATCTTTTGATTAAAAGATATATATGTTGAATATTAATTACAAATTATTATCCTGAAGGACGCATACAAAAAGAAAAAAACCAAGGAAGTAATCTACGTAGTTTTAAGAAGTGTTGTATATAAACATCTATCTTTACTGATATTATTATAGTATCGGTTTTATTATTTGTATATAGCTATACAGAAAAAATCACGCTTACAATTGTAAAATCGCCTAACGCTCAAGCTCGATTGCGTTGGACCTTCCTCGATAGCGCGATTTTAAACGTATCATTCTCGATCGCGTTATTACGCTAAAAACCACATTCTTCCGATACACAACAAGTTTCAAACGATTTCTCAATTATATCACAGAAATACAGACTTTGAATTCGAGTGACAATTTGAAGACATACAATTACAAAACTGTGTTCGTAATGGGTGATCGAAAAATTCGTATAAATCATGTAAATCTGTGCGAAAACGCTAATTAGAAACGATCGAGTTTTTTTAACCACCTCTGACTGATTTCTCAGAAAGAGAAATAAATCGACGGTTTACGTTCCTCCAAGCGATACACACGTATATCTTGTCGTCTGTTACAATTTTATATACAGTTTTCGTAATTGTTGTTTATAACACTTAAGGCTACTATAAGAGTTAATATCGTGGTATTATAAAATGATTATAGCTATTTATATTCATATCGTCGATCTAAAAAGTGTATAACAAAGTCCACAGCATTTACGACAATTAATAATAACGAACAGCTCTGTGCTTGCTATCGATAACAATTGACATGTCAAAAAAGAAAATTTTTTATTAGACGTTAGTGCAACGAATAAATAAAAAATATCAAAAACTAATATATTGCAGTTTAATATTTGCGAATAGAAAGTAACATTATTATTATACGCAAGTCGCATAACGTTAACACATTTCTATTAATATATATTACAAAGTATATTTCAGAAAATAAATATTTGATAAAACGCGATAATGCTGTAGAGTAGAAAATCGAGATATTTCCTTAATATCTCGAGAAATATGATAACTCCTCGTCGTTATGTTAGGCACAAATATTTCTATACTACTAAGTAGCATATTTATTCTAAAACGTGTTTATAACACGCAAAAATTTCATTATTTACTAAATTGAAAACTTGGTTTTCACAAATGTTTTCAATACTTAAAAAGTTTCAACAATTATAAGATAAAGATTTGCAACTTTGCATCGCAGTAGAAATCGTCTTAGGGCCATTTAGCGTCTAAGGAAATAGTCAAAAAGCTACGGAAATCATTTTCTTCGACACTAAATATTCCTAAATCTTTTCTCTGGTGCAAAGTTAACCCTGTCAATGCAATCTTAGACTTGAAATTAACTCTATTTAATATTGATATCAAGCCTTTAATATTGCCTTATACAAAATCATAAATCTTTCGTCCCGCGATATAGGATCGAATCTTTGACCGAGAAAACGCGAGTTATTTGAGTTATAAAAAGTTTGGAATGGAGATGCAAAAGAGAGCGACAAAAACTCACGCCACGTTCGATTCAATTCGAGAACTTATAAATCCCGTTTATGCCTAGAACCGATATAAAATCCGTGTAATCTCGATATGTTTCTAGCTACATGTATACGTATGTACGTTCGACTATTCTGTAATATTTGATATTTAGACCAGCGCTTCCGCTATATCCGTAAATCTCGAAGATTGTCCATAAATTTTTGTAAACTTGTACTTGTTGCTTTGCATCAGGTATCTGGATCGTTGCGTGCGTTGTACACGCGCTATATCATCGAATGTTCGGAAATCTTTCGATAATATTCATTCCTAGACATTGCTTCCCAATATAACATATCAATCGGCGGTTCTTACGTATGTACCGCTTCTCGGTAAAAGTTATGACAATGTTCCTTAATTACTGTTAAAACATGTTCTCTCTAAGCATATCTCCAGTAATTCCAATTTCAAAACTTCTCGAAATGAAAGATTAGGAATTGTAACTTCCTTCAGTCCTCACGCGGTATCCTTTCGCGGTAATTTTTAATTATGAAATCGCTACTAAGTTTTTCATATTTTTATATAATTGGTCCGCAGATACCGATCGATGTTCGAATTTCTTTCGATTCTTGTAAAAAGAACGAATCTTATTGCGTTAAAACCACCGAATCTTGAATGTCTAACATACCGTAGAATAAAATTGCTTATTGTGTATCATAAATTACCAACATGTGCTCTGTTTTTTTCTTTTTGTCCATAGGTGCGTAAAATGCCATTACTATTGTGGTCCTTCTCCGTGAAGTAGAGTGAGTATAGCATTTCTGAGAGCGAAATTTGGGGTAAAGGAAGTATCGTGCAACGGCTCGTTCGTCATAGGACTGGTGTATTTTCCGCACAGGAACCATTCGTTTATAGCTGCCCTCTCATAAGTAAATCCATCTAGAAAAAATTATCGCACACAATTAGATTCATTAAGATAGATATCGTGTAAATATTCAAAATATTTTTCTGACAAGGAAACACTTCTTGTGTGGTATTTTTACCTGAGCACTGCACAGGTTCTTTCATTATCTCGTGCGTTATAGGACACAAGAATTCATGAGGAATCTCAGATTCGTCTATATTTTCCATAATATTACAATCTTCACGCTTTAGCCAGTATAATTGCTTCTTCAATATTTCCATCGCCTATAAAGATTTTGACATAATGAGTTCGATATAATGTGCTAGATAGAATCATCGTAATGTTGTGTACTTTACCTCTTCGTCATCTTCGATTTCCAATCGGGATATCAGTTCATTCTCTGACACAGAAAGCAAATGTCGTCCGGTCAACCCCAGAGCAAGCACTTTCCTGGATAGTCTGGATAATTCAATATCGTTCAACCATTTCAAAGTGTCGTACAATTTCCAATCCGCGACCTGAACAACAACATTTGATCATTCAACTCGTATATTTCGCTCATTTTGCATAATCTAAAACTGATTCATTTAATTACTGACCCTCTTCTTCTTATTTCTCAAACTATCCATCAAATTACTTTGTGACACCAATTGCTGAGGCACCTTCCAGACCAAGACGGTTTTGTCCAATGCACCTAAGAACAATTATCATCAGGGTAAAATATCTTCATGTGATATTGATTATATCTTCTATGTGAAATGTGATAATAAATTCTAAATAAATTTATTATGTTTAAGCTTACAATTTGTAGAAAGGAAATTCACAAAATAAACGAATAATGCACAATTTAATAGTTAATCTATGTATATAAATTTGCAATATTGTGGATGTAAGTCATAACAATTCCAAAACCTGTAGCGAAGAATGACGTGTCCTCGGAAAACGCGCAAGATGTAACAAGACTGTCATGATCTTCTAGGACGTATAAACAGCTTCCGGAAAACTGAAAGCACATTGATCCTCGTGAATATGTTCTCGTCTGTTTTTAAGCGCAATTGTCTTGATTTCTCACCACGCTCCATATGCGAGCTGTTCTATCTGTCGCAACACTACCTAGAACTTCTCCATGGACAGGCGAGAAACGGACACACATTACGTTTCCACCGTGTCCAGTCAAGGATTTCTTCTCCTTGTAACGCGTTCCACTCGATCCAATGCTGTCCGAATCAGATGATGAACCATTTGAAATAATTACGTGCCATAATTTAACCAACGAATCATTGCCGCACGTCGCCAGTAGATATATCTGCTGATTCACATCTGTGTTTCTTGCTGCAAACAGTCGATATTTATCGTTGATTTTTTCATTATTTAATAAAGATTTTTCTAAAGTAATGTAAAGAAATTTATTAATTTTAACAGGATTGAAAGTAATTAATAATTAACAGTTTTTTCCTACTCGCACTACACATCAGAGAGCCTGGAGTAGGGCTGAAGTCGCATCCTTGAACACCTAAATCGTGACTCGCGTCGCAAACCATCAATGCTTCGGAACCATTCTTCTCGTCCAGAGTATCGAAGAGACGCCAGGTGCCCTCGTTGCACGCGGTCACCAAGTATCGGGAATCATGTGTAAACGCAATGGCCGTTATCGCGTCGGCGTGACCTTCAAAGACGCTGTAAAGTTGCCTAATGATTATTGTTAGCTATCTACAGCCGCACAAAATAATCTATCGAGTCGTTTATAAAAATGCATCAAATTTTTTATATATAGAAAATTACTGTGCAAAAAACAATTTTTTATTTAGATTATATATTTGTGATAAAAAAATTATGATTTTAGGATATCTTCTAAGAAGTTCGCACTCCCATCCGAGATTCTCATCCAGAAACTTTGTTTTCTAATTATGAATTAGTAATATATTCTATATACAATATTGATTTGTTCTATTATATTGACGCGTACGTACTGCAATTGATCCATAGTTTCCACGTCCCATAATGTCGTCTTCTCGTCGTCACCAGCGGTGGCAATCTTCGCGCCATCAGGCGACCACCGACAGACGCGGATGCCCGTTCCGGAATTGACGAAAGAGGATTTCGCTTGATCTCCGCTCTGTTAAGAAAAAATTGTCTCTGTTAACAAAAAATATAGCTAAAAAATACGATGCCATTCGCGAAGAAGTCTTACTTCTGTGCTCCAAACTAAAGTCGTCCCATCGAGAGAACAAGAGGCAAGCATTGAACCGCACGGGCTAAATTCCACATAATTGACGCTGTAGGTGTGAGCGTCGAGTGGACTGAATGGTTTTTCATGTATTTTAATCACTTCCTCCCCATCCTCCTCCTCCGTTTCGATGCTCCAAATGCGCACTAGTTTATCGCTACAAGTGAAAAAGAATTGCGTAATTGCTGTCACTAGTTTTACAGTTCCAAAGACTTACCCTGACGCGGAGGCTAAAAGATTATTTCCATGGAAGGCAACGCTGTTCACCGCACCACTGTGCTCCTCTAATCTTTGAATCAATCTTACTTCGTTAGCGTACGTCTCGACATTTCTCATCACATCATGTTCGTGCATAGTACTCTAAAGTGGATGATCTCGTTAATGTTATCATTTGCAAATTATTATTCACGACCAGCCTACCTTTTCAGGATCATTCACGAACCACTTCGTTCCAACGTTTCTTGAGAGTTCCGAATCGATAGTTAAGTTCCCTGTCAAGTCCCACGTGATTACTGATTTATCATTAGAGCCTGTAATTATATTAAATGACAATTGCTATGAAATAAATCATAAACTTGTTCGAAAATGTAGAGATTTTATTACCAGTCGCTAATAAACTTCCGTCACGTGAAAATGCGCAGCAAGCTATGTATCTATTGTGACCGGAGATTATCGTTACGACCTTTCCCGAGCTCTATAATTAGATTTTTTAAAATTAATAAGATCGATTTGGACAGTTAAGTTTTCCTCCAAGACAAGTCTCTCACCGTCTCCCAAATTACTGCCGTTTTATCGAGGCCACAGCTGGCAATATATAATCCGTTGCTGCTGAAACGGACGCAAGTTAAGGCACTGCTGTGCTTTTCCATCACTCTGCAAAGCTGTACAGTGGCAGTAGAGGGTTGGGCCTCGCACTTATTCTGGCTCACCGTGACTTCCCACAACTTCACGTCGTGATCGTTGCCACATGAGACTAGTTGGTAAAGCTTGGTATACGGCTCGTTACCTGCAATAATAATTGCGTTATTTTTTGTGTACAGCAAGTCTCATCTTTTCCACTTGTCCCAAATAGTATGTCTGCAATGCCTGCGTACATGTGACTTCTTGAAAAGTTGAAAAGTCGCAGCAAACCACTCCCATGTCGTGAGCATCATCAATCGAGACGAGTTCGGCGATGTCTTCATTGCTAGAGCTACAAGTGTCAATCAGTTCGGCAGTGGAGAACAGCTTT
The DNA here is from genome assembly GCA_003063815.1 of Aphaenogaster rudis. Taxonomy (NCBI): domain Eukaryota; kingdom Metazoa; phylum Arthropoda; class Insecta; order Hymenoptera; family Formicidae; genus Aphaenogaster; species Aphaenogaster rudis. Next base: position 52,297 of record NJRL01000343.1, on the reverse strand, counting down.
AGGACACCCAATGTACACGAGGTGATCAACCAGCTAGAGTCCGGCGAAAAGGACAAGCTTTGCACGGCACCCTCGTGCTTTTGAAAGCACCTATAAATCGAGGTAATGTGCCTCATGATGACTTAATTGAAACGCAAATTAAAGCGCTAAGAAAGAGCTCTAATATCCCTTGTGGAAAAAATTCTCATATTTTTAAGAATTTGCCATGTTTTAAATTTATAAAAATTTCAGAAAAAATATCTGAAACTTTTTCAGATTTTATAAACTTTTTTCAGAAATTATAGAATGAAAAATCTTAGAAATCTTAGAATATTTCAGAATTCATATACATAAAGAATTCTAGAAAAGATGTAGACTTTCTCAGCACTTCTGAAAAATGTTCCAATTCATATAAGAAATCTAAAAAATTTTCCAAAAAGTTATAAAATTATACAGAAATTCTTGAAAAATTCTGAAATCTACATAAAAATTCTAAAAAATTATATAAAGAATTCTAAGAAAAATTTTCACCAGGGATTACATTGTAAAAAATCTTGGACTAGAACATACTTTTCACTGAACTGTTTAAAAAGGGAACATGTCCTCTGTAAAGGATCTCTTGCCTGATTAAATTGCGATGAACCAGATCCCAGATACAGACTTGCCCGTTATCTCCAGCGGTCGCGAGTAACGTCGAGTCCGGCGAAAATCTGCAGACTCTCACCGCTTCGCCGCCTATTTGCACCATAGTGTGTATCTTCGCCCCCGTCTTTGAAACGATATAAATTTACATTAACCCGAGACAATATAATACCCCAGCCGTCAACAATTTCTAACTGGGTAGCTAAAATATGATTTATGGTTTTCAGACTATTTACGTGAAACGAATCTATTCTCTTTGTCGTTACTTGCATTATTAATAACTCGCTATAACTCGCTTTGACTTCTACTACTTCTACTATACGCAGACACTGTATAAAAGATTCATGCTATTATATCATTAATTTTTTAATGCGAAGAGAAGCTCGGCGGTCGTACTACAAAGCGCGTGGCTTTTATTTTTTTGCACATTTTTAAACTTACACGCAAGTTCCAGAGCAGCGTAGTACCGTCTATGCTGGAGGTGGCCAGCATAGTGGACTGGGGGCTGACCTTGACCGAGGTCACGCCGTACTTGTGCCCCATCAGGGGCGAGAAGTAAGCCTCCACGTAGCCGGCGCCGGGCTGCCATTCCCAAACCCGGACGCGCTTGTCCCTGCGGTGTTAAAAGAGAAAGGAGCGACCGCTTAATATATAACATCGCGACTAGCACCGCGGAATTGTGTGCATATCGATAACCGATATTTACCCGGATCCCGTTACCAGAACGCAATCACCGGCGAAGTCGACGCTGTTTACATCGCTGGTGTAAACTGTCAGAGTCTGCAAGGCTTGCACGTCGCCTATGGCAGTCATGTTTTTTCAGATTAACGGGGTTCTTAGCTGTAAAGACGTATGAAATATTAATCAGTTGCGCTGTCACTTCTCAAAGTCGAGCCGATGTCTGCTTTAATGAAAGGGCGCGTGTTACATGAACGGTCAATTTTTCAACGGGAAATTATACACAACTCGAATCGTACGTCCTCCTCCTGTTGACGCTATTGACTCTTTAAGGCCCAATGTATATCATTATGTACATTCACATTGAGCTCTTCCTAAATATTTTGTATTGATAAAGTGTTTCTGTCGGTATAATACTCTTAATCCATCCTACATGGAGTTAGATTCTCTATCTTAATTCGTAAAACAATGGTGTTCCCGCTAAACAAAGGTTTGTTCGTTTTAGCTGAACTTTCTGCACGGTTCATCTTTCCTCTTTTTCTTTTCACGTTGAAGAGAAAAAGAGAAAAGATGAACTATGCAAGAAGTTCAGCTAAAACAAATAGACCTCAAGCCCCAAGGAGAACAGAAAAATCAAAATAATGTCAATTTGACATTATATTGTACAAATTTATGTCATTTTTTTGGTCATGATTGAAATCTCGATCTAAAAATCAAAAAGACATAATAAAAAACGAGTCAATATAAAGTCATTTTTAAGTCATCTGACGACCAGGGGGAGGGTTGCCAGATGGCCGGGATTTCCGGGAAAGTCCCGGAATTCTTAGGCTTGTCCCGTGTCC
>NJRL01000343.1:0-16075 GCA_003063815.1 Aphaenogaster rudis | reverse complement strand
AATTAATTCACATTAGCCATTAACAAATTAATGGATAATGGAATTAATCGACATTACCCATTAACAAAGTAATGGATAATGGAATTTATTTAAATTACTCATTAACAAATTAATGGGTAATGTAAGTAATTTACATTATCCATTATTCAAATAATGGATAATGTAATTGGGACTACATTACTCATTATCGAATAATGGATAATGTAATCGATAATGCATTATAAAAATAATGCATTATTTGCAACTCTGATCTTAATTATTTTGTGTTCTACCTGGGGCAGCATTGTATATATGTCAGGTCCCATATCAAATCTATAGCCGACAAAATTTATAGCAGGTACTTTGCAAAATCTATTCTCGGCAGACTTGATTATCATAGAAAGATTGGATTAGGAACAACGAATAATATATAGTTAAAAATTCCGTTTTAAACAATTCCTGAATTCCAGTTGAATTAATCGTTGATTAAATTAATTGGATTAAGTTGATATATATCCATTTCCAATGTAGATTAACTTTAATCTCGGTTTAACTTACTCTTTATCTTAATTACTATAGTTCTAAGAATTAGAAAAAGATAAAGGGTAAGTTAAACCGAGATTAAAGTTAATCTGGATTGGTGGAAATGGACGATAGTCGTCCTAACTGCATAAATGAACTAATTATTCCTCTTTCAGCGACCGCCTCGCGCCTCTTCAGCACGTTCGGGCGTCGAAAGGGGGGGAGGGGGGGGGGGCGGGGAGAAAGAGAGAGAAAGCGGAGCGCTCGGACTCGGAGGTGCAGAAAGTGCAAGCGAAGAATGAGCGTAGCTCGCTTCGCCCCGCGACCGGTTTCTCGCGCTCCTCCTCTCCACCTCGTCCCTCGTCGCCGAGCGACGACGTGCAATTCGGTCCGTCGTCGAGCCAGGAAGTCGCTCGCTCCGTCTCGCGAGCCGAAGACGGTGGACGACACGTCGCAGGAATTTGCCGGAGCAGTGCGACGGTCGCGCGGTATGGGAACGTGAGAGAGAGTGCTCGGTTTCGTCCACGTCCGCGGCCGCCGTTACGCTTCGCGCGTCCGGAATGAAACCGATGTGCGTTCGAGTGTTGTGAAGCAGACTCGGGCGGCAGAAGCAGCAGAGGGAAAACTCGCGACGAGGAAAACGAGGCGAGAATCGAAAGGGCTCGTCTGACGGCCGACTTGCCGCCCGGACGAGTCTGCCGTGGTCTCATCTGCACTCTCTCGCACTTCCTGCGTCCGGAGTGAAGTGCGAAGCGTATTCTCGCAAGGCGCGGGAGGAAGAGAGGAGAGATGATAGATCGGATTGATCGAACTTCAATCGAAGTGTAACGAAAGCTCATTCTACCAACGTCGCGGCAAACCGCGATTCCACCTAACTTCACTCGTCTCCGTATCGTTCGCGCTGCAGCTGATGTTGTGATTTGAAAAAAAAAAAAAGAATTTGACGGGAGTTAATCGTTTCGGATTGATCGAACTCTAATCGAAGTGTATCGAAAGCTAATTCTACCAACGTCGCGGTAAACCGCGATTCCACCTAACTTCACTCTGTATCGTTCGCGCTGCAGCTGGTGTTGTGATTTGAAAAAAAAAAAACAAAAGAATTTTACGGGAGTCGATCGCGTTCGCGGAAGTAACTCGCGAGGATGATAAATCTTTTAATTAGCACGATAATTCGTTGAAGCACCCAATAAAAAGGAAATAACGATTATATCATAACGTCGATGACTCGGGATGGAAACACGGTGTTTATCGGGCGATCACTCCCCCGTATCTTATCGGAAATCGAGATTTAGATTACATCACTAAACTAACGTAATCGCGCGCGGAATGCGGCTGCCGTTACCGCGAGATTACGAAAAAAAGAACTCGCGCAGTCAGAAGCCGGCGCGCAAGCGTGCACCAACACGCATCAACACGCACCGACACACACTCGGGTTCCTCGGCGTCGTGTGACAGCACCGGGCTACGAAGTTGTTAGTTGAGCTTCCTACCTCCCGACGAGGCTTAATCAGCTGATCCTATTTTATCGTGGTACTGTGGCCCTCCAATTTGGGTCCAATGGGGGGTTGAAGAAGAAGAAGAAGAAGAAGTTGTCAGTTGAGATTGAGCGACATAACCGTATAACCTCGGCCTGGTGGCTCGAGTTAGATTGAAATAGAACGAAGTAGTGCTTCCTTGTTCCCCGAGGAGGCTGTCTACCTTAACCAGTAGTACTTTGACTTACCTAACAATAAGTGGGGAAGGAGATCCAAAAGGGGACTAGGAGAGAAGAGGAAGAGGAAGAAGAAGAAGACAGCACCGGACGAGCGGCGGCAAGGAAGTGAGCGAGAGGATTAGATGGGATCCTTTATTCCGCTTACCACGTATCCGTGGTACGCGCCTGCACGTCTTCCGCGGCGCGCGACGTTCCGGTGAGCCGAGCTGTCATTCCACGCGGACGACGTCGATGGAGAGGCGCCAAATGCGGCGTGATCACGCAGTCATCGCGGCAAGGTGAGAGCGTTTTGTTTATTGTTTGTTGACAGTCCCGGCGAAATCGCCAGGTGCACGGGCGATTCGTGGACTCCACGGCATGAAGTCTGTCCTCGCTCGCCCGGCAGATCACGACCGTCCCGCGTGCGTCTCGCGGCTGAACTACGCATATTTTTAGCGTCGCGAGACGTGCGAATTATTATTAGATCACATTCGGCTGATTGTTGTTCCTCGGTGAGAAAGCGCGATGGAGTAACGCGAGGGTAAAGTCAGTGGCACATACAAAAACGTAAGCAGTAAGGAAATCGACATTTTTTATTTGTTATTGTTTACGTTATTGCCTTACTGTTTGATTGTGATTGAATCAGTTAATTTACTGCTTACGTTTTTGTATGTGCCACTGGCTTAACATGTGATGCCAGTATGGTCTTCCGTAAGTATGAATAATTATGCAAATGTTAGCAGTAGATAGGGATGCTTGTGATACGAAGCGAAGAGTTAAATAAAACCGAGGAAGAAGGCTACGTGGCTGTTCCCTGGTTATATTACCGCTGAGATCTTTTTAAACATACGAAATTGGAACTGGCAAGATGGATGTGTTTACGATTGCCACCACAAACGTAACTAGTTATTGATAAGGCTAATGGTAAGATACTGCTAACCAATGGCGTTCACCAGCACGAGCCAGCACGGCATCTTTAATGACCTTTGTTACAGCAGCTATTGTGCCAGCAGTATCTCAAACACGCACATTAAGATGTGGAATTTTTTACCTGCATCTTAGGCGTATATATTTTTTTTACAAATTAAATGAAACTTAGACGAGAGAGATCTGTATTACAAAATGTCAATCACGCATGTTGAGGAGCAATGAATTTTGTGAAATTTATTACCAATTCGCTATCGACTGTTGACGCATACATTAAGACTCAAGCTAAATCGCAATCAATGCAAATATGGTGTTTTAAAGCTGATAGCATTTCTCAATATCTTATCAGTCCTTATGCAATTGCAATCAAATATACCTTGCAGAAAGGTTTTTTATAACTCACACACAATTTATTATTTAGATTGTTCCATATGTTCTACTTTTTAGTTAACGTATTAGTTCTTGGAAAATTAATATAAGTGTTCATTCTTTTTCCATGTAGATGGACAGATCGCGACTACTGCCCATGGATTTACCTGCGATCACTGTTAACAGTAATGGCAGTGTTAAAGGCAAGGCATCTTTTGTTCGACGATTGGCAATAGGATTTGTGATTCTGGCCATATTAGGCCTCTTATATGTGCCAGCGTACCACTCCGCTCAGAGTCCATTCTTAAGCTTAGGTGAAACTCCATCCCCTGCAGAACCTCTTGGCAGTTCGCGCTTGATAGCATCCGTGGGTATGCATCTGTTGCTTGACATTCCTTACTTATGATAATATTATTTTGATAAGCTTTAAGAATATAGTTATATAACTATATTAAATAGTGTAATCAAAAAAGAATATTTTAAATTTAGAAACTATAATAAGTAATGAAAATGACAAACAATATTTCATTATCTGTTGCAACATCTTTGGACATATATTTCATGTAATATAATTATAATTTGGTATAGTGTATAAAATAATATTTTATAATATAATAATACTTAAAGAATAACATTTGTTTTTTATTAATATGATTTAAAAGAAACTGACACAAATAATTAATTTATAGCACAATTGCCTGGATGGTCATATAATACATCAAGAGATCTCTGTGTTTATATTCACCCGGAAAATAACACATCGATTTTCAGTCCTACCGGTATCTGTTCGCTACCGCCATATCTGCTAATAATTATATGCTCGGCAGTCGCAAATCAGGAGGCCCGTACCGCTATTAGGAACACCTGGGCCAATAAATATAACTTAGATAATTTGTACAATTCTACGGTAAAAATAGCATTTCTACTAGGAAAAAGCGACAATGATACACTCAATGTAAGTATTCTTTATAGCTTTATTCCTGCACAGAGAATTACTTTTGCAGTATGTTCCTATATTTATTGTGTTTCTCCTAGAATTTAATTGCTGAGGAAAGTTCCCAGTACAATGATATTGTGCAAGAACGCTTCTTTGATACATATAACAATTTGACGTTGAAGTCGGTCATGATGCTGAAATGGGTGACGTCGAATTGTGATCAAGCTAAATACCTCATGAAAACGGACGACGATATGTTCGTAAATATTCCCTTGCTTCTGCAAACGCTACGCTCGAGAACGCAAACGGAAACTCTCCTAGGTTCCCTCATTTGTAATGCTAAACCAATACTAGATCCTAAAAACAAGTGGTAAGTATCCTTTTATCTGTATTATTTAGCAAGACACTGTGGAAAAATAATTTAAGACAGCAACTATTTCAATTGCGTAGGTACACACCCAAGTACATGTACTCGGAAAAAACATATCCAAACTACTTATCAGGCACAGGGTATGTTATGAGTATGGGCGTGGTGTCTAAGTTATATCAAGCAGCGTTGGTAACACCGTTGCTGCACTTGGAGGACGTTTACGTTACGGGTTTATGCGCGAAACGCGCTAAAGTTCGACCCGTCAACCATCCTGGATTCAGTTATACACCTCGAAAAATAGATCCCTGTGTGCTCAGGAACGCTATTACCACGCATAAGGTTAATGCGTCTAACATGTATGTGATTTGGATAAAAGTGAACGATACGAGCATTTCATGCAGTAATCGTACTCGTACTGATAGAAAACCGATCACTCTGAGTAGAAGCGGCAGGAATGCCGGCTATTATGTCTTTAAAAGAAAAACTATAAACAGGTGCGTTTAAGTATATTTCCATAATATTGATAATATTGATTCCATGCGTAAGACTAATTTTTTATCAAGTTTCCTTCAAAGCACGAGTCGAATCGAATAGATTTAAGGAATGATATACAGAAGCTGTGAATTTTTCAATTTCTAAGAGCTTTAAGGAAGTCGTCTTGATTTCTCATGAAACTAATTATTTATCTACAAATCTGTTTGCAAACATCGAAATATTGTCGATTACTTCCTATTATTTGCCATTTATGGCCACTTATACAACTTATGAATTTCATTGTAAAAGATCTGGGTTTTGAAGTGATAAAGTCGTCAATGAAATTTTGCAAATCTTCGATTCTGTCAGGCTGTGTCCAATTTCCATTGTGTTAGTTTATGATTAATATTAAGTCTCTTTAAGTTTCATAAATAAAGACTACAGCCAATTTGCACCGATAGTCTGATCGTCCATCGGTTAACGATTTATTGTCTTTTTACGGATTAGGATTTCGTGCGTAGTGGAAAATTTAATTGATTAGTATATGTATACATAACGTTAACCGATACCGGTGCAATTGGTACAATATGTGAAGCGATTGTGAGACACACCGAAGGTTTTGTATATTTTTCTATTTAAACCAAAGTAGTATTTAAGAGAATACACTGTCAATTAGATCTTTTACATGGTTACATTTTTTTCTTTTTTGTGTAAGACGTGACAATTTAAAACGGTAAAATTTGAAACATGCGAAGAACAAAAAAGTGTTATTGTGTCATGGACAGTTTTTTTCAAGATAAATTTCTCGATTGTTGTTTCCCAATGATATTTAAGTGGTATACTTATCCGTGTAATATAAAACGTTTTCCGCATGAGATATGATTTCGTTACGGTGATATTCTACAAGAATTGACAGTTGAACATCTTGTGGCCGAAAGTCACAGAGAAGCAAAGCTTCCTTTTATTTTAATAATACCAATAATGCTGTTGCTTCCACGTACTTATGCGAAATTATTTAGGAATGTAATAGCATTATATAATATTATAATCTATATATATTTCTGAATTTTCTAAATAGCCTTATGTTTCCTAAGCACATATAACATACAAACCAGGTACAAGAAAATTGCTTCCTCAATTTAGTAATGTAAGATATAGATACTATTTTCTATTTATTTTAAACAACAAAATAATAACTTGTGTTAATGACTTGATCTGAATCTCATTCGCGCGCGCGCGCGTATTCGTAAATAAAATTGATCTTTTAAATTTATTAGTATTTTAATTAATGTTAGTAAAAAATTGTTTTATAATAGAGTAAATTCCCCAAATATGAACCACCATAAGGTTTTTTTAAAATAAATTTTTATTAAATAATATATAATTTTTTTTATAAATACTATGTAATCAGCCTCGTTTATCTTAATTAGTCTTATAACAATTAGATAACACAAAAACATAAAATTTTCTTCACAAAAAACAAAAACGATTTAGTTTCACTTTGTTAGCTACAGTAGGTTTTTAAAAACAACGGTAGTCCATATTATCCGACCGGTTCATATTTGGGGAATCTCCCCTATATAAAAATGTTGTCTTGGTTATATTTTAATTCGCTTTGTATTTTTATTTTTACTTAAAATAATAGAAAGAATCATACTTTCAAATTAAGATATTATATTGTTTTCACTATTACAAAAGCCTAGCATATTCATATTGCATTGTATATATTTCCTAGGACATGATAAGGCTTTGTTGAGAACATTTATTCAAAATACAGTTTATAATAAAATATTTCTCTTCATATGTCCTTAAAAAGTAATGTCCAAAATTAAAAAGAATCTCCGTGCAACTTTAGTTCATACATTTTTATACTGATAAAATTGTATGGATATAAATGTGCATTTTGCAGATACATTTTGAATAGGTAAAAACAAACTTCTCTAAAACATATCTATTCAACTTCGGTAGACTTGAATTGAACTATTTTGTATGCGTGTGCTTTTTAGAATTATTTCCTTAGAACAGGAATTGCGTATGAATTATATATATTTATGTGCAACATATTTATATACTTACTGCAATTTGTGGATTTGATTCTCGTACAAAAACAAGTTCTCTAGACATATATAAATAACTGTCTTCGATAAATTTCAACAATTATATAACAGCGTTTATTTCAAATAAAATGAAGGAACATCAAATGATATTATAGCGCGGCAAAATTTTGTTCCAATTTCTTAAATAAATATCTATTGTAACTGGTAGAGAACGACATAGTTTGCAGTCCATGATAAAATTTATTTATTGATTGAAAATTTATTGAAGCCGCACTGCGATATTAAAAAAAATATATGTATAATATATAAAAGATAGTGATAGATTATTAAGATGGTTGTTAAGAGCCTGACGATGTAGCCTAACATTTGTTAGAATTTCTGATCTGAACTCTAGTAGGAACTTGTTATAGTTTAGCGTTTAAGTATAATCCGAAATTTGTAATACACTGCGTATATCATTTTATGTCATATCAAGATGATTAAGAAACTGGAACAGCGAAGGAGTTTGCGAATAATAAAATCATTATATGCTTCAAAATTGATGCATTCCATAGTCCATGACAATGAAATATTTGTAACTTAGAGTGAAGATGATTGAAATGATTCTATGGAATACCCTAGTGGCCTTAGAAAATTTATTTTATTTTATAAGAATAGATCTAACGCTGAATTTTTTACCATTAGACTCTGCTAAACCATCATAATCTCAGTGCTATATGACATTTAAACGCGACGAGCCGTTAATATAATTATTGATATTTGCAAAATTACACAAATTTAATATAGTGTACCATCATTTTGCAACTTCCGTGCAACTTTTCATATGGAATATAAAAGTCAGCCGAAAGATACACATCTTCCCTTTTGAAAAACATAAATTTTGACGACCGTATATGAAACATAAGTTAGATAAATCATTTTATATCGTGCTATAGTATCAATACCTTACATCTCTGCGAAAGCATTTCTAACGCTTTTAGAAACGGACATCGATTCGTACGTTCGTCTAAACGTACAACAGGAATTGCGCATAAGAAATGTAAATATTGTTATGTTGCATTTCGAATAAAAAAACAAAAGAACTTTGATGCAAATATTATTTATTAAAATATATCGAATGAGTTTAAGGCTGTGTTCCGATATTCACTGCCAGTACTGAAAATCTATAGTATTCGTGACGTTAACTATAGATTTTCAGTACTGGCAGTGAATATCGGAACGCAGCCTAATTTATATAAAACAAATACAATATGTGTATGTATTGTATTTCTTTTAGTTACATAGGAACTTTGCTTACACTCGCTGATCTTGATAATATAAATTAACGAGTTTTACATTAACTAGCATTTATAATTAGATATGCTGTATCATCGCGATTATGTTTGTAACGATTTAATGTGTGAATGGTAATTATGAAACAAATTATTTTAATATAATTTGTATCTCGACTTGTAACTATTACTATTTATTTGATTCAAATGTTTCATAACTATAATGATATTAATTTTCCTGATATTATAATGAAATATATGAATTTGCAGAATGCAGAATATAATCGTTACAAATGTTATAATAGAAATGATAAAGTATTGTTTACATCCGGACCATAATGTACTCATACATGATATCTATGAAATATTGTCCATACTATTGAAGAGGCACAATCATAGTTCCGTTAATATTTATTTTTAATAAATTGTCATAAGACCATTAAATTACAAATTAATTTATATAACTAAATACGCAACTAAAAATGCTTAAAATTGATTTAATATATTCCTATAGTAGAAAAAATGTATATGTAGCATGATTATATATAAAATAGAAAATTAAAAGTAGAGTACGGAATGTACCATAAAAATTAGTAAATAGAATTAATTTTTGCTAAAATAAAAATTACATGAGCAAATAATTAAAACAAAATAAAGTAATACATACGTATTTGTATGAATTAAATAATTTTTATTATTACAAAATAAAAAAAGATCATTTAAATAATAAGCGAATAATTCAATGAATAATATTAAATAGCAAAACATTAATATTAATATTAAATTTAATATTTACTATATTTAATAATAAATAATAATATTAAATATTAAATAGTTATACTCATGTCTTTTTTTATCAGTTACGTACAACTTATAAGCCATTATTAGATATTTTTTTGGGACAGTCAAGTTACACTTTTCTACATTATTTTTGTAATTTACATCTTAAAAATATCTTGAAAGTATAAAAGCCAAAAACAAAATAATACATGTGTATTCGAGCAATCAAGTATACTTTCAAGAGATTTTCAAGATATAAATTGCAAAAATGTATAAAAGTATAACTTGATTGTTCTAAAAAGCATCTATAATGACTTATAAGTTACATGTAACTGATAAAACAAACGAGTATAACTATTTATTACTTATTTATTAAATTATTCGCTCATTATTGATATAATCTTTATTTTATTTTTGTAGTATAAAAAATTACTTATTCATATATGTAAGTACGCATGTATCATTTTATTTAGTTTTTGGCTTTCCTTTTTTCATTTAAACAGGTGTACGATGAGTTTGAGTACATTTATTTTTAATGGTATTTGCATTTACCTCTTCCGTAATACCAAATGTTCTCATGTTTTTTATTACAGAATTTAATTCATGTACCAAAGCTTCTCCTTTCATCTTTTCGGCAGCTTTCTGAATCCGTTTCAAACGGTGCGCATATTTCCACTTTTGTATTTTATTGTCTGATCTGCTTTTATTGTCTAATGGTCGACATTCTCTTTTTTTGTCTATATGTTCAACATTTTTTGGTTTTGAGATGCCCTGCTTTGAACCAATCTTTTTCGTATAGTAATCAAAATCCTTTAATGACTTGTCTAATTCCTTCGTAATTTTTGACATCTTATTTTGAAAATTGAATACTATCCAATCTTTATCTCGTTTCTCTATCTTCTCTATTTCGTTACTCTCAATACCATTTCTCAATTCTGTACGTGGTTCTACCATATATCCAATGCTATCCGTTTCACAATGCTCTCCACATCTTCCTGATGCACAAGTGTGTCCTTCTATAAGCGCCCTTCTTCTAGATAGAGTAGAGTAGCCTTCTTCTAAACTAAGTAACGTCTGCAATTTATAATTCTTTTGATCTCTTATTGTATTGTTTTTGTATAGCTTGTAACACTGAGAGTTAGTATCACACGGAGTTGACATTTGATAAGTTTTATCATTTACTCCATTCATTAAACAATTCATCAGTATGCTTGAATCTATTTTTTTCTCTTTATTTTTCTTCATTTTTTGGCAAAGTTTTTTATTATTCTGATAGACAGGCTTTTTGTTATTCTCCTCCAAATTAAAAGTGTCCAGTTGCCGCACTAGATTATTTAATCTTTTTCGGTGTTTCTTTTTTGTAGATCTAGACAAGACAAGATTATATTTTTCTCCAGATTGCAATATATCATTATTATCTACTCCATGCTCATTCTCCTCCACGTCTGATTCTGCATTCATCTTCCTGTAGACGCTGTAGACCATGGCGTCCTTCCAAACTGGACTTGCATGTATTAACAGAGACTTGATGCTAGCGTTTAAAAATATTTTATCCTGCTCCGCAATCCTTTCCAATTTTCCACCAGATGTAAGATTGTGTCTCGTTGTTTCGTGTACGGTTTTGCTACAATGTGCATGTAACTTCTGATCAGGCGTGTGAGCATCATTTTCCTTAATCGTATCCTTCCCTGCCTCTATAAATTTTTGATATGAAAACATGTTCTCAAGCGACTCCGCGGAATTAAGGACTTTGTTTCTGGAGCACAAAGCGTTCATATTGTTGACAACAGACAAAGAAACCTCGTTATCATGCGATTCGACCTTAATGTTTTTGGTGGCATTGTTAAACAATCTTTCCCACCAAGGCTCGTCATCGTCGTATCCTAAACCCGCATTATTCTTACTCGTCGCGAGTTTTACGGGTTCCGTTATGCCGTTTTCATTTTTACCAAGTCCTTTTCCTATATCACGAAAAGAAAAAAAAAAGACAAACTTTAGTTCATTCGTTTCGTTCCTGCCTCTCGCACGGATATAGCGTGTCTCATAAATAATAAAGGGATAGTAAACTGGAGGGCAAAATCGGGACTGGGCGACGAAGGAAACAAAAATTTTGGAGATTACGTATCGTCCGTCCGCCATGTGGCGAAGGATAATGCGCCGTATCGTTCGGACCGAAAAATCGCAGATCGTACCTTCCGTCCAACCGTACTTCAGCAGCTGTTCTTTCGCGAAATTAGCCATCTCCGCGATCCGATGTGCGAACAATAATCTCGTGTAATTCTTTACGTTGAACGTTGCCGAAACGTACACCAACGGGCACTGTCTCTACACACTTCGACCACGTTGCATCCGCTTGCGTCTGCTTGCGTCCGCTGCGCCAAATTGAGCTAGGTCTATTCTATGAGCAGCGAATCAGCGGACAGCGATGCCAGGCCGGGAAACGCAGCTCTCCCGGAAAATAGATGGAAGGGATGCGCACACAAAGAAGAGGCATATACTATACATGCATGTATATACACATGTTGGGGCTCTCAATTTGGAGGATCGGGAAGATAAATCCCTCGGGACAAAGCGGTATGCGACATAGTTATGGATAACTACATCATCGATCATGTGTTGAACACGTGATCATGTACTGTTATGCCAGCCAATCACATAACAGCTACTGACTTTTCGACACCACCGACGAGATAGTTGCTTTCCATTTACACTTAAGTGATCTGAGTCACTCAGTTATGTGAGTATTTTATCTCAGATAATGACGTCATTGCTCAGTGAGTAAAAGGAACGCGCAAGTGAGAAAATATTAAAAAATGAGAAAATTTTTTACAATATTTATTAATTTATTTATAATTATTTCTTGTCATTTCGTATTTACCTGATTATTTTATTGACACATTTAAAACGTTACTTTTAATGTGAGTTTCACTCACTCATTAAAGCACAACGTCTCCAGCTTGTGCAGATTGCTGGTAAAAACTCAGTTGCCGGTGTCAAAAGGAACGTGCATTTAACTGAGTGATTACGTCACAAGTGAGATTTATCTCAGTTTTCGTGTAAAGCCTTGCAAGGGCGTCCGCAGAATTTTTTTCAGGGGGGGGCATGATTCAAAATATTACTTCCAGAATTAGAATATATATAATTTGAAATTTAAACACCTTTTGAAATTATAATCCTATGAGTTTAGGGCAGAGATCGGCAAGGTTAGCACAACTTTGGCTTTCCTTTATTCAAAGGGAGAGCAAATGCTTAATTTTTTGCTGATTCCAGGGGGGGGGGGGGCAAATGTCCCCTCTTGCCCCCCTCTGCGGACGCCTATGAAGAGTATTTGAACAATTCGACCAATTGATCAATGCGATTGGTCAATTCTCTCTCCGTCCGAGATCTCGGACCGATTTCTAGCATCGTGGACACAAGGCTTTAGGCCCCCGCACAGACTTGCATAACGCATAACGCATAATGCATAAGGAAATCAGCCAATCAGAATCCTTTATTTTCATCCCAAGATGGCTGATTTCATCCCAAGATTGGCTGATTTCCTTATGCATTATGCGTTATGCGTTATGCAAAATTGCATAACGCAAAATTGCAGGAGCTATGGGCAGATATCAGAAGCCATAGCGCATTATGTATTTTTATGTAGATTAGAACTTCAGAAGCCATGGCCCAGGTAGAACACAAAATCATAATAAGATCATAATGACATTAAGTAGAAGTCATTTTAGGAAAAATCATTATGACGTCATTCGATACACTTTTTATGATGATTTTGTGATGAATTCTTGACATAGCAATGATTTTCAGAAGATTTTTTAGTTAAAAAATCACTTAAAAATCATTGCTATATCAAGAATTCATCACAAAATCATCATAAAAAGTGTATCGAATGACGTCATAATGATTTTTCCTAAAATGACTTTTACTTAATGTCATTATGATCTTATTATGATTTTGTGTTCTACCTGGGGGACAGAATGCAAATACCATAGCGCATGTGCTATGGCTTCTGCATTTTGCCCATGGCTTCTGAATTTCCAATCTACATAAAAATACATAATGCGCTATGGCTTCTGCATTCTGCCCATGGCTCCTGCAATTTTATGTGCTTCCACCTTTAAAGACAAGCAGCTATTATATTAAAGATGGCCGGCTATGGGCAAATTTTCGTGACCGTCAAGTGGGCCCAGTGGGCCCGGAGATAATTGAAGAGTATCGATATTACCGACTATTGATATAAATTTTTGGCAAATGTTTAGTTTACTGTTTTTCTCTTATATTTTGATAAAAATGTACTCAATCAATGCCTTTTTGTGTGAAAACAAAGATTTGAAAAGTGAAAATCGTCGCTCGATGCTATAAAAAGAGTTATTAGGCGTTAAAGATGACTTCTAAAGATTAGGAAATCTGTCATACCGACGAAATGCAGCGATGTGTGAGCATGCGTCATGATCGAAATGCGTACGAAATATGAAATATATATAGCATATAATTGTAACATAATTAATAATCGTTTCTAATCTTGCCACATGGGTTTTCCATACGAAACGAGATTCCACATAGGTTTAGCGAGATTCATCCCACACGTCTTTAAGACGTCTTATGTCTTGTGTGATTTTGGATTTTTGTTATCTGTAATTTTGTTTTTTAATTACTTGATGAAATGGTTATCTGTGTTTAAGTTGAATATTAATTTTATAATAACAAATATTATATAAAGAATTATATTTTTAAGAAGAAACAGTTTTGTTTTGTAATTTTTAAAATAAAAGTTTATAATCATTTATTTGGTAATAAAATAATTATTTTGCATAAATAATTTATATATAATGATATACTAATAAAATGTCAGTTTTTTAAAATAAAATATACATAGCGACAGTTTGACGAATTTAACATTTATTCGACTTACGATCTAAGTCTCGGTCGTAACAATTCGTTGTAAGTATAGAGGGATATACCTGTACGTAACGTAATATTATGCATGCGAAATATTACAGAAAAATGCAAACTTAACTTTAACAGAACATTCGGAATTCTTCACGAATTCTTAAAATATTCTATTTTCTGAAGTTATGGCGACGTAGTTGCATCGCCATAATGAACTTCTGAAGAATGCTTCGACATGAATTTGATTATGGATAATTCATCAAGAATTTTTTAAATAATTCGCATCGTGTGTCGTTTAGGCCCAGTTCCACAATCTCCAGTTAACTTAACCGGCCGGTTATTCTATTGGAATTGACCAATCGCATTTGTTAATTTTGCTTAGCGACAAATGCGATTGGTCAATTCCAATGGAATAACCGGCCGGTTAAGTTAACTGGAGATTGTGGAACTGGGCCTTATAGTTATAAATTTTTATATCTAATTAACTACGGTCGATGAAGTAAGTAATTGGCCAAGATCGATGTGGTCGTCAGCGATAATTTCGACCCAAGTTAATTATCCATACTTTATTCCTTATATTGTCGGTATTTAAAGTTAGCGAAATCACGCGTAATTCTGCTCATAATGTAAATGACAGAAAAACATAATAAGTTTCTGAGATTAAAATGCTTGAAATTGAAATTTGCTTTGTCTTATTATTATAATTATATTTTAATATTTTCTCAATTGTCCAAAATTCTAATTTTTGCAATTTGATATCACAATTAAACTTGAAATTTTTGGAATTTTTGGAATCATAATTTTTGGAAATGTAAGAAATTCTTGAAAATTCGAAAAATTCTTGAAAACTCGAAAAATTCTTGAAATTTTAAATAGAGCAATTTTCTTGCTGATTATATTCTCTTGATATTTAATCAATTTTCAAGACTTGCTTTTCGCAATTTGAAATCGCGAATCCTCGTAATCATAATTTTTGGGAACTCGTGAAATTCTTGAAATTTTAAATAGTACAATTTCTTTGCTTATTATGTTTTTCTGATACTTTATCGATTTTCGTAAACTCTGGATTTTTGTGTTAAAAAATTCAGAGTTTACGAAAAAAATCTCTGAAGTTAAATTTTAGGAATTACAATTCTTAACGTGTGTGGAAATTGATTTGGAGAAATATGCTTATCTACAAAGTAATTCGTATTAATGAAAATTTTATTATATTTTTAAAAATATATAAGCAATAAAACTCCTCTTCGCCAGTAAATAATTAACAAGAAAATACATTTGATATAATCGACACAACTGGCCAAAATTTATTTAAAAATTTACTACGGTTTGACCATTGTTTGTGGTCCTCTTCAGATGTTAATAAATTATAATAAATAGATTAAGACGAACATTCTATGAATGTGGCGTAGTGCCTAATAAAGCCAAAAATCTAGAATATTGTTCGAGTCAAGTCAAAAGAAGATATATCAGTAGTCACAGAAAATAAGATAGTCAAAAACTGAAAACTTTCCAAACTTAAACCCAGATAACACAATATTTTCTGAGAATATTCCAAGAATATTCTAAAAATGTCACGCCTGATATACGTAGAATATACTCCATATATATTATGATATACTCAGGATATTCCTATGTCCGCCCTTTCACTGTTCTCAGAATATCCTCAGAATATTGTCAATGATATTCTTAAAATATTCTTAAAATATTCTCAGAATATCATGTGCTATCTATACTGTCAATTAGAATATTCTAGGAAATATGCTAAACAATATTCCCTAGTATATCCTACGTATATCAGACGTAACATTT
>NJRL01000342.1:280980-299942 GCA_003063815.1 Aphaenogaster rudis | reverse complement strand
AGTATATTTACACTTTGCTCCTTATTGAAAAAAGTTATAAGGGCGCCTATGCCAAAACCCAATCTAAACCAAAATCGAAATTAATTTTTCTTCTCGGAAATGATTGAGGAAAGCTAAAGTACACGATGCTCACGCGAGACAACCCATCGTAAACGTCTCGAAGCTCCAACACACGTCCGTTACCGTTGTAAACTCGTATTTTACGTTAGGGCGAAGTACTCCGTAGAGCCGATTAGTCTATATCAAAGGCGATCTGCATGCAGACTGACTACCTCGTGAAATTTTTTACCCTCTCGAAGAACGATAGAACGATGCAAGGGTAAAAGAAACGCGAGGCCATCGTGTATATCGCGCGTATCTCGGCCATATTCTTATGGAAGATGAAAGACTGGATTTAACCATTTGCGTGCCGTCGAGTATAAGAAATATGACCGGCGCTTTGAAACGGTCGTGCATATACCCGGTGGCCTATATATTCGTGTACCATCCCGCGTGGCGCCTCGTGGATTTCTGATGTACATCCGCAGGGACAAGCGTTTCAGAATAGCAGCTAGTCAAGCGTGCAATTTACGATGAGGATTATGAAACGTGCAGCGCACCGGCTCATAACAATAAAAGCATCCGTCCGAATGTCAATTGTAAAGCGAGATAAACATGGGGGAGAATGGCGGTATCGCGATAATCTTAAGTGCCATCTCCTTTAATTCCGTGTTAAGCGCTCATTATACGACAATCGTCCCTCATTTCCATAGCATGGCAAATCTTTCTGCGAGCGCGGCTCAATCATGTCGCGCGCGCGCGAACGTAGCGTATTATTGACGGAACAATTGCGCGATTATTCGCGCACGGGGCTGATTGATTAGCGTGATAAGCGAATTGAGATCGTAGCTGCAATTAATTAGAGGATATCGTCGGTTATATGCGACTCGCATTCAGTTATTACGAGTCCATTGAAGGAATCGGATATTTTGCATTTTTCCCATCACGCTTGAGCTTTTCGTATAATGCGTATTGTTCGTTAAAACATTATTGGCAATTATTCTATGAACGAACAAAATGTATATTCTGTGCAAAGAGATACTTAAAAAACATAAATTAATTACAAATTAATTATTATTTATGTCTGTACTTATATATAACGTGATGTACTATCAATACAAAATCTGATAAAATTTAATTTTTCTTTATAAAGTTTATATTCTTAATGTTGTTTAATAATCCTTAATTTCTATAACAAATTGTATCGCAGACAAAAAAACCGATACTTCGATCGAAGTCATGGTTTGAATTCGCAATGGCATACATTTATTAAAAAATCTCCTTCTGCCCTGTATGCACGAGAATGTCTTTCGGTGCTCGTATGGGTAGAACATTAGGAATAGAGAAGCCATTGTATTGGGATCAGCTCCATTTAGATAATCCAAAGTTACGTCGATTCTCGTCTCTAGAGTTGCACGCTCGTTAAAAGTACGACGATCGGTTTCCGTTCTCCGTCCCCAAGGTGCACTTCCGCAACATTCGCAAATTCTGCTCGTATCACTTATATCGCGTGCCTCGAGCCGAGGGTGTATGAGTGTTGCAGCGAGCGGTAGACGGAAAAGAAAAAGCGAAGGCAAGATTTCGTAGAACTCCCTCGAACTTACACGCGAAGTCGCACTCTCGCCTTTCCGTTCTTGCCGTTCTTTGATTTTCAAGGATCTGAGATTAACTTGCAAACTGCAGAAGTACATTACAGTACGAAGATTATTCGAAATTTTTGCCTACGTTTGAAGCAATTCTCTTTTTTGTTAAAACACCGATGTGACACTAAATGCGCACAGCTTGCACGCTCGCCTCTTCGCTTTTTTGCAGTGACTAAAAAACCTTTCAGGTTTCGGCAAAACCGAATATACAGCAACATTAAAAAAGCATGGAAAATATTCGTGTTTTGCTCCACGCATTTTATTTCATTTACAATTAATTTTTTATCTAGTCGCGATATTTTAACACACTTTCACGCGGTTGCCATATTAAAATTAATTAATTGAAAAATGTATAACAGGGTTTTGGATATATACACGTACATGGATCGAAATATCTATTATTGCGTATATATATATCCATTATTTCAATTACATAATGTTTATGGATGTAAGTTCTTTCAATAACAATGATGATATTGTTACATAGTAATGTAAAAATCCGTGCTTGCGACGAAGCGTCGAGAGAAATTCGACTTATTAGAGAGCATCATTCGTGGGGAGGTTGCAAATGCGCCGCCGCGGAAATAACAACTGCAGCAGTGCGTGCACACTCGGGGGGGTCGTAAAGCCTTTCCGTACGAGAGCGCGAGCTGAGAGGACGAGAGAAAGGGGTGAGAGAGAGAGAGAGAGAAAAGGGGGAGGAAAAAAGAAACAAATATATATGCGCGCGAATGCGCGCCTCTGGAAATAATTAGAAGACGCCCTCTATAAATGGAACTCGTGAAATGTGGGCGATGCGGAGTTTCATTAACCCCAGCATCATGTTTCCCGCCCGGTTCGCGGCAACCGCGTTGGGGTGATTTTTCTTTTATTTTCGCCCCGCGTTCCAACATCCGCGAGCGCTGGCACACATACGCACACACGCACACACACCCACGGTCATTCCCTTTCGCGGTGTCACTCGGCGGTGACGCCAATACTCGTTCGCTCAATTTCCGATACTGGAAAAAACCCTCTTCAAACGCCCCCGCTATTTTTTTGTCATCCCTCTCCGGACAGCTTGGTCGGGGGAGGGGGTCGCGCAATTAGTTTCGCGACGCGCACGATCCATCTCCATATGACGATCGTGTGTACGGTCGGTGAATCTGATGGTGCCGATCGTCCCTTCAGGCTTATTTATGCCAGAACATGTCCCGTCCAACGCCAACGCACGCTGTCAAAGCTATAATAGTGTCTTCCTTCAAAAAAAAAATTTCTCGAAATACATTCTCTTCCACTTTACAGACCGGTGAATAATTTCAAAGGTGAGCTACGCAATAATATCAGTTTTTAATATCTAAAACGTGTCATCGGAACATAAATTGCTAGAGCTTATCGGATAATAGCTTATCCTTACGAGCCTTTTGCTATTCCTCGCTAAATAGACAATGTTAACATTTCCGAGATATCAGATCGCTTGCTAGACGACTATGTACAAAACGACGATGTTTTATGATGTTTCAAGCACGATCTGTACGTCTCGAGAGGGAATGTTCCATTATTAATTAGAATTCTCCGGATGTCTCGTGAAATATTATAAGTACTTACATTATCTTAGGAATGTCTTTCAGGGAGACAACACATTTACAGCAACGTGGTATAATGGTATTTCTGCAAAGGGAATAATCGCACGAATATTTTTAGAACGCGAATGTAGCAAACGACAGTGCGCGTATACTATCTACTAATTCTATTCGCCAGATATCCTGGCGTATAGTTTACGATTCCTGACTAAGAGATTTCCTCGAGAGCGTCGGTGAGGTTTCGGTGCAGCGACCTTAATAGGCGCCAGTCTGCGGTCGTGACTTAGGCCGAGGCAGACGTAATTTCGCGGCTGTTAGCGGCAACGATCTCATAAGAGGCGTCGCTACCTCGAGGCACGTTCTTGATAAAAATCACGGCGCGCCATTCCACGCTGAACCTTTTTTTTTCTCCTCCCGGTCCCGTTGTATCTCTTTTCTCGCTCCACTTTCCTCCTCCTTTCCGGATGGCGACACGCCATCCAGAAGACAAACCCATTTACTGCCACCACCCCCCGCCGCCCCCCACGTGCAGAGATAACGCGCCCTCGACGTGGCCGGCACGTCTTACCATGCTATTCTCGCCGGGTCTCCTTCGGTACTCGCCGCATTCTCGCTTCCAGGCCCTTCTCTACCTTCGCGAGCACATTCAATTTGCTGGCGACGCGTATCGTAATTCGCTGGTCTCGCAGCGAAAGCCCGCCTAGATTTCCTCGTCAAGGCGGCATCCATCATCCATCAGACGCGACGTTAGCACGTGGACAGGAGGCGGAATAAGAGCGATGAAAATAAATTAAACGTGGCCGACCTGGATTCGCGTAGTTTCGCCTGGACCCGACGAATTCGAGCATCACACACGTGAGGTGTATCGTATGAGGGCCGGGGGGGGGGAGGCCTGGCCTCCTACGATCGATCAGAACGATGAAGACGGGGTTCGCGAGGCAGAAAGCGCCTGCGTTTAGCTCAGTTTATAATTCCTCATTCCCGAGATAAACTCATACATAATTTAGCAGGTCTCACATAAAAAGTGAAATTATTCTGAATTAGAAACGTTCTTGGTATTTTCACATCTCGGTAATTTCCATACCCGAGATATTTGTTGAAAAATCCGGGGCCTTTTCTTTTCTCCCTTGATGCAGATTTATGCAAAGTTGGCAAATATTTAGACTTAATTGCCATTACCGCAATGAACCGCAGTAAATTACAATTTTTCGCGAAGATTTTCGAGTGATTTCATTCGATACTCCGCGCCGAGTTTAAACTCCATTCTGATAGCTCTCGCTTTTAACGCAAATATTTAAGACAAATATTTGGCTTGCATCAAATTGCCGGTACTGCCGGCGATTTCGAGCAAGGCAGTTAATGAGTTGCGTCATGAATTCCGCTGGATGCGCGCGGGGATGTGAGATCCGTTTGTTCAATGCGTGAAATCGTTTGTTTCCGGACGCGATGGGGGTTTCATTACGCGAAACAATTTTCGAAATGGCGAGCGGACAGAGCCCGCGTTCTAGAAGCTTTAACCCGCTATTGAAAAATCGCTCGTATCCGCGTCACGGAATGCGCGTTGGATCGAACGGTCGAAATAGCTCACGTAGCTCGCAGCCCGTTGAGCGAGAGACAATGCGCCGCCGATGGAAAATCGCGAGTCGAAAAACGATAACGCTCGGACGAACTTCCGCGCTCGTTCGAAATAATCGGATCGCGGCACGCGGGACGCGCGAAGGGCGCGTCTCGGTAACCGCCACGAAACGATCGCGATAAATCAGACGCCGCGTATATTGTTGCGACGGTTTAAGTTTCCCCGGCGAAACACCTGACGATGATGATGATGATGATGCGGCGTGCGTGACACATCGCAATCTACGCCGGCCGGTATCTGTGAACTGCCGGCGATTAGGCGAGCGGTTGATTACCGCAAATCTTTTCAGTTCACTCGCGCGCACGTGTATCCACGCAAACACGAACACTACGTCCGCGCACGTAAGAGGTGAGAGGTCAAGGAAGTGTCGTGCGTGACCAGCGCTGGTTCTTTAGAATCCGCGCGGGGAGCGAAAAGCAAACATGTTCTAAAAATCGACGGTATATAGTATATCGATTTATAGAATATATCTACTTTCATATACATATAGGTTAATTATTATTAATTATTAATTTATATTATTATTAGTTAATTATTAATTTATGTATAAAATAATATCTACACTGAAAAAATATCTTGATATAAGAAAATTTTATTTAACACAAAAAATTATTTGTTCGGTGGATCCTAATAGTTTATTTACTTGTATTCAGTCTTAAAATTTCTTAATTGAAATATTTATAATATTTACATTTATAATTTTTAATGAAATATTTATTTTCTTTTCGTTCTAGAAAATATGTACTGTTAGATCATTTTTATATTTAAAATAATCAGATTTTTTAATATTAAAAAACAATTTAGTTTTTTTTTAAATAATATTATTAGGTTATTTATAAAATATTTATTTAAATGTAAAAAAATGTCAAAGTACAAAATAATATACTCTTAGGTAAGGTAACATGTGTATTTACTTAAAACTAAATATTTTTACTTTTTAAATAGAACAAACAAAAACTTGTATTAAAAGATATGATTTTAAGGTAATGTATTTTCATTTGAAAAAATTTTTCTCTCAGTGTTTATCTACATATAACAATATCTGTATCTAAACGAAAAATAATCGTTATATCAACTTTTCGCGACTGGGGACAAAAAGATTCAGGCTAAATATAAGAAAATCCGTTAGGACAGGTTAATTCGCATTTTTCTTAGAATTAAACGTACTGGCTAGAGGACTTGTATTGCGTACAAACGATATGGTAATCGCTAGTCAAAGAGACGCAGCGTGCAATTGCGGCACAACAGTCAAGACCAATTCCGATGCGGATGTTGATGTTCTACGGATCGGTCCGTGCCAAATTCCAGGGCGCAACCATTCGAGGGAAAACGCCGTGTAGATTCAGACACGTGTTGGATGTTGCTGCTGCTGCTGCTATTGGTGCAAAGGGCATTTCGCGAGCCGGAAACGTTCGTTATCGCGCCGTCGGTCCAGCCGTGAACACGCGTGGGAAACGCGGCACGTGAGACGCTGAATGGCACCCTAAACGCGCGACGTCTCGCGCGACGGACACGGTAAATATCGCTTTTGGCACGAGGACGTTTATCGGATGTTACATGCGTTCTCTCGGTCGGAACATATTTCAGGCGTGTCGGGCCGAAAGCCCGGTTTTATCCCACTCGAGTCCGGGGGGTAACAGCGTCGGCCGCAACGGCTAAGCCTAGGCGGGATTAGACGAACGAGGAACGGGGTGCCTTGGGAATGGCTGATCCCGCCGTGCCGTGCCGCCACGGGCTACTCCATAAACATTGGTTCTGGTATCGAGATGTCGACGGTAATGGCGCGTCGCGTAATATCCATATGCATAGCCCTGTAAGAAGTCGAGAGTTAACCGAATGGCCGGTGGTTCTCGCGAATGCACTGTGTGCGTCACCGTTAGGACAAAGTAACGAGGTTTCGCGCTTAACAAAGCACAAATGACGTCTCGCCGCGGCAGTATAGTATAACTTATGGCACGATTTAGTTTCTAAGCTCTCGTGACCTCTGTGCGTTTTGTGTAGACCGTTTATAGCCACCTTTAAGCCCGGAATGGCTATATTTCTTATTGTTAATCGCGCTTTAATACTACACTGCAATACAACATTATTAAAGCAATTATATACGCAGATACTATCCACCTCCATTTACTATTGTAGATGCTTCTTTTGGACTTGACGCACACACGTACAGCGCGCCGGACAAATTTTTACACAGAATTTGTTAAAACTGCAGACTCAGGTTACGGAAGGATCAGGAGGTCTTTGCGCTTGGTCTAACACGCGCGTTGCATTCGGGAAAAACTCATTTCGCCTTCGTAGAGTCTAGAATTTGCGGCTTTGCTGCTTGCATCCGCGCCGTCGCGAATGTCTCGGAGTGCCTAAGCCGGGATTAGACAAACGAGCGTGAAGCTGGGAAGATGGTGGCCGGGGAATCGCGGCTTTTCGGAGGCGTCCAGGCGCCTTCGTGCGCTCTCCGTTTGCTCTATATATGCCGCTACGGTTGCGAAGCTCGCGCACGAGGTCTCCGCAGAGCGGCGATATATCCGGCTGGCCTAACTGCCAAATTTCATAGCGCCATTCGCATTCGTTCACGGGGAAACGTAATCGCGGCCCCGTTCCCAGCCACCCGAGAAACTCGTTTCGCCTTATTCATGAGGAAGCAATCGTGACGCGGCGGGACACTCGAGGGCGCAATGAATTCCCGATGAATCGATAATAGCGATGGAAATTTCATGTATTGTCCTGTCGCGATATTCCGTGTCGCATTAGAGATATTTGTCGATATTTATATCTTGGAAATCATCAGAAAATGCGGCTTGCGATACCTACAGTGTTATTATAGGAGACCTGATGGCGACAAGAGGTATTCGTTTAATGCACTGAAAGAAAGGCTTGGTTATAAAAATCCAGGCTTGGTTAATGTTACCAAGCACCTTGGTGAAATAGTTTCAACTAAACGTATAATAAGTATTACATAATTTAGTTGGCTCGACTAAACAAAATTTGCTCTTTTGTAATTATTACAAATGTTTATAATTATTACAAAATGTTTCGTTATTATTATTATAATCGGTCATAATAATCAAATACTTGAAAAGAAAGTATACTAAATGCATCTCACAAGTTTACCAAGAATTTTTTTTTCAGTGTAGGTATGTAAAATTCATAGATCTGGCACAGATTACAAAAGTTTAGCGAGATATAATTTTTTATACTAATGTCAAATCAAACTAAACTTAATATTATGAAAGAAACGTTACGTGAGAAGATGCAGATGTAAGTCATGGGATTTGCAACGTGCGATTCGTAAGACAGAAATCAAGACGTCACACTTATAAATGAATTTCGATCGTTGGCAAACGATAAGGCGGTTGCCTTGTGATCAAAGGGGCCCACCTCGACGAAGTTTGCGCCAGCAAGGAGAAATGGGTTTTTGCGTTCATTTGCGGGATCGATAACGCGTCGGCGACACGGACGGAAGCGCGACTTGAAAGTTATCCGGTGGCGATGAAGGATAGTCGCCTGGACGACGGCATTTGTCACGGCCGTGACCAACAGGTAGCCGGCGGTTATTTCTTCTTCGCGGCGACGGAGTGGAGTGCTCATGCCGGTGGAAACGGTTCGATTACATTGTGACCATTTGAATGGGTTTCGAGGCTTGATAGAGGCCCGGGGAAGAGGCCGCCGATGTTGTCAGAGGGAGTGTCGGACGAAAGGGGAACGACTCCGCGCGCTGTCAGACATCGGACGGCGACCAACAGGTGCCACGATAATAGAATTTTTCTTTGTGTCGGCCGTGGCGTTCGCCACGGAAATTTAACGGGAGTGCTCGCGCTAGCCGAGCACCATGCGTTACATACGTTCCGCCAACAGGTGAAAACGACGGCGACGTATCATTTTTTTTACGATCGACGACCAGAGGCCGTCTGCGCGACATCGATACGCTTCGCCGTGGGTTATCGTTACCGCGAATATTTCTTCCCCAAAACAGCAGATTGCCAGTGCTGGAATAGCCGTGACGCTTAACGGCGCGGAAACCGCTGCGTGGTGCGCGCAAGCGTTTTTACGGCCTGTAAAACCGTCTCTTCTTCGACGCGACAGTTTCTTGTTTGCTGCGCGAGCGCAAGCGATGAAACGGATGGGAAGAAAGAGAGAGAGAGAGAGAGAAACAGAGAGAGAGAGAGAGAGAGAGAGAAAAACGTCCGCGATACGGGAAGTAATGGTGACACGATGACAAGCGTAACGCGTAATGTAATACGCTCGTGTAATTAGAGGTGCTTCAGTGCGGAAATACACTAGCGGTTGCATTGTGCGCGCCGTTGTTTCAGGTTTGATCTTGACATTATTTGAAGGCGTAATTTAATAAACCGCCATGCGAAATAATGCACCGCTAAAAGAGCCGCAAATCCGTTTATTCATCTCGCCGCTGCGTTTCCCCGACGTTTCCGCGTAAAATCGTCGGGAGAAATAGGCGAGCCCGGCGTGTACATAAAGATACGCGAGATAGAAAAGAGGATTATATGTACCATTGTTTCACTTCTCCCGATGTTATTTCGTCGCGGCGGCGGAGTGTTTTAAACTTGACTCGGGAAAACGGGGTAACAACGACGCGAAATTACGGTCGGAACCGCGCGTTATGCAGATGGTATTGTTATTCCGGTTCCTCTGTCTGCGATATTGCGCGATTGCATTTGGGATACGTACATATCGACGCAAATTTCGTACCGCCGTATTAATAGCGCCGCGAATTATTCTGTTGAAATAGTTTTAACTCCGCCGAGTATTGTACGTAACCGAACGCAGGCAAACACGTCATCGCCAAACCTCATGTTGTTTACCAATGTTCCGGTAAAGTTGACTAGCATCAGTCCTATTTATTAGATAGTGCGCGGGTTTGCAAGTGGGCAACCATTGATCAATAATTCGCCTACCAATGGCGAATGAATTTTCGTTAATTAACCCGCGTTTCGCGATTGTGCGTTTTTCAACCGCAAGCACTCCTGAGTATTGCGGTACAAAAATTATGGAACGAATAACTTTCGAGACTTTACGAATCCGTATCGATATTATTAAAACGTGCGGCATAGATTCATGAGATTATTAAGAGTTTAATTTTAGTTATTATTCTGTCGTTCAAATTTACTTTTGCTTCTTTTGCGAAATTAACGCTGGAGGGACTGAAATATGTATGGTAATTACGGCTGTCAGTCGAAAACAGAAAATCTACATTAATACTATTATTCTTTTATTCCATTGTACATTTTTGCAGAATGTATTTGCAAATAATGAAATTGAATTATGCGAGACTCGCACGAAACACTAATTCACATTCATATTTCAATACATGATACCCTGCATTAAGAGCTTACTAAATTTTCCATTCCGATTTCACCATGCGAATTGTACGTGCGAGCAGTAGACACGGAATTTTTTATATAAAATCTTTTAAAGTTTTACATGCGTTTTCCGAAAGTAGAATCGCGAATGCGCTGCGAAATCAGTTATGAGGCACCGCGTCGATAAAAGTACCGCATTTGCAGGACAAAGGGGAGTCGCTAAAATTTTCGCTCGGATACCTGATTACTTTTTTCCATAGACGGATTTTGTTCCCTTGTAAGTCTGCGCGCGCGGCTTAATTATGAATCCCGCCAACCGTTCTACCTTTTATTGTTTAAATAAAGCTAACGAAACGATACCGCCTTTGTCTGTGGCTCGCGCAAAAGTTTCAGAATCGTTAAAATTCTATCTGGCAGCGTGCATATCCGTCAAGTATGACGTCGCGGTAATCCTTTATATTCCGCCTCCTCGCCGAAACCATTCGTTTCCCATTCGATACATACTCCGCTAAACCCGCAATTTTTAGACCGACGTTACGGGGGAGATCGATAGGTCCGACAACGATGTACTGCCGGTAACGGATGGGCCGCGACGTTTATATCGGGGGAAGACCGATAGAATTAATCCCAGTGGATCGAGATAAGACAATGATTTGCGGGTCGATAGACTCGTCGATTTGACGAAGCGACCAACAGGTGCGCGGGACGGCAATTTTTCCCCGTCGCGAGTCGCTATTTATTTTTGCGGCCGCATTGTCTCGCGACGCGGCATTAACGGCGCGGAACCAAGTTCCGCGCGTGTTCTCATCGGCGGATAGATCTCCGCCGTCTTCGTAGACGCGCATACAAATCGACGCGGCTGAAAGTACGACGTTAACGCGACCAACAGGTGCGACGGCGACGAATAGGTACCTCCTTTTCTCTGGATGCACGCCGACAGAATTGGCTCGATTGTACTATGCCTGTCGCGGCGGGATTTCATTTGACGTGAATCGTAACGAGCTAGGCTCGCGCATCCGCGAGCTGCGCGACAAGCTTGCGCTCGTGTGAGCCCCCGACTAAACTAATATTCTCTGCATATAGCATGGGAATTAATAACCTCCGCGCGATGGATAAACACGGTAAAAATTAATGCGCTGCGTATGGCGCGTTGCGCAGAGAATATATTTAATTCGCATTCAATTAATTATCGTTCGATATATTTCGCCGCGCTATTTTATCGCCTGATTATAATTGTCGTTAATAATACAAACTGTATCCTCATTGGATTAAATTCTGGCGATACAGCATCCCATCAAGTTGCCCAATAATTATAATTATGCTTCTATCGCTAAGTGCATATTTCATATATACGTATCGAGTATGCCAGTTACATCGGATACTTCCCGTTTACAGTAACGCGGATGATAGACACGAAGAGTAGTTTACATCATTATCTCATATACCCATTACAAATTAAATATAAAGTGTAATCGAGCCCGTATGGATTTGCTGCTTGAAAGGCAAACGGTACGCTGTACTATCGCGAAGCTATCGTTAATCCCGTGTACTCTACACGAGGAAATTAAACGGCAAGCTTCTTGTTCTATTGCTTTACATTATCCCGAGGCGGGATATCCGGCAGAAGTATTAATAATTGCGACGGGCAAGATCTTTCCTGAGCGGGAACAGAAACCCGGCGCGCGGGGGTAACTCATTAAAAAGTTTTTCTCTAAAGGTACTAATCCTTTTGGGGTGAACTTGGGAGTCATCAAATTATCAGCCCCGAGTTCTGCGATTACGGGTGATGGTAAATGAGGAGATCATTTCGAAACTTTCGCCCTCCACGGAATGCCTTTGCCGCTCTCGCGTAGCTTCCCATCGCGTCTTTTCGCCGCGACACGCCGAGCTGTTATTGATCGTCGCTTTAGCATGTTATTAACTCCCAAAGTAACATCGGTGAAACGTTGGTGCTCTTAAGCATCTACCAGTGGGAGCCAACATTGGCGGTTGCTGACGAAGAAGAAAAATGAAGAGGATGCTTCATACCGCACCGCTGAAACTTATCGCAATTAAAATCTTACTTTATCAAATTCCGCAATTTTATTACTTATCATATACAGAGTGGTTCCTGACATTTGCGACAAACTTAAAGGGGTGCTAGATCTCGGTAAGTTGAACAATTTTTGTTAAGTAACCCGCCGACGCCTCCTTAAGCGTCGTTTTTAGCCCTTGTTGAACGCTGTTTGATTTCTGTATGATTAGATTAGAATTTAAAAAATCATACGTTTTTAAATTTTATTTTGTGTATTTCATTACAACAAATGTTCAAAATTGCGACCTGCAACCTCGATACAAGCATTGCATCTACGGTGCATTGACGCATCCTTTGGAAAATTCCAGGAGTATTGCGAATCAGATCACATTCATTCGTTATCCTGCGGATGAGCTCATTCTGGGTATCAACAGGGGTCGTGTACACCACCAAACTTTTGACATGCCCCCATAAGGAATACACAACCGTCAACAATGTTCAACAGAGCCTAGTGCCTTAAGGAGGCGTCGCCGGACACGGGTTACTTAACAAAAATTGTTCGATTTACCGAGATCTAGCACCCCTTTAAGTTTATCGCAAATGTCCGGAACCACCCTATATTTAATCATGGATTGCTCATTCTTAACATATAAACTAAACTTATAATTAAATGTTCTTATATACACTCGAGGTATTTAGATTCACTTGAAACTATTAATTTAGCGCTGTCATTATTATTCAATAATGTCTTTGAATATCTCGCGATTCACCTTTCTTCTCGAAAGTGTATCTTTCTATTATTATTAGAACATGGCTATATTAATAATATTCCTATTCTCTGGACATTCTCGTTTGAAATTTAACGTCAGCGCGCTGTGACAGATGTTCCGCATTGAATCACCGTTATTGATATTTACTTTCGGCGAATATAGGGATAGTCATCGTTATTTCGCTCGCCCGCATCGATATAATTCTCGCTCGGCGAGCACGTCGTCCGAAAATGTCATCTATAAATATCTCGTATTTTGTGCGTGCAGTAAAATATTCTTCGCGAGATGAAATATTCTAACGCCGGCCGCGCGGACCAGCGACTAGCGGGTAGTCTTTACAAGGGAAGTTTTACGAAAGGCGGAGTTAATTAAAACTTCCGCCCCCGGGACGAGGGTCGAACTTTAAGAGCGAGATAATTAATTTATATGTGTAACGTGCCGCTGACATTGCGCTGATATTCATTAGCGCATAGTTCGCGGCCATACCGGTCGCTGATGGTCTCCCAGCGCTCGTGACACACGCGCGATTTACGAGGAGCGTGTCAAGCGCTCGGCGTCGTGCTCTTGCACGCTCGTAAATCTATTTCGCGTCTTCTTTCCGGGCCCGGACATCCCGTCGCCGTCGCGAATCGTCGCCTCCGAAAATGCATATCGGACAGCGTCGTCCTCGCGCTCCCCTGCGCCGCGAATCCCACGGATTATTCTATCATAAGCCAGCGATATCGGCGATGCCAGCTGTACATACCGCAAAGGCCGCTTGCGTGCAGACGCCGCTGTATTCGAAATACGATCGTAAGAGTGCCTCGCAGAGGCGGCATCAGAGGTTGGTCGATATCTCTCTCGCGTACAGTCCGCACAGGAAGCCAGGCCCGGGGACGTGCACCCTCGTTCGCGCAAGTGAAAATTTCCTCCGTCCCGCCCCTTCAACCCCGCTTCGCAAGCGGGTCTATCATTTCCCGCACTTCCAGCTTACCTCGCGCAGCCCCACGCGATGATCATCATGATATCGTACTTTATTCATACCTTGGAGCTACGAAGTAATAATAAAAAACGCGCAATAAAATTTAAAATAATAAAATAAATAACAACGAGATAAAAGATCCTTCCCCACAATACTCGCGAACCGTTTGTTTGACTCCGTCTTATTTTAACGTTTCTCTCCATTTGTGTTACAAACTCTTGTATCCTCTTGCTACTTATTCCAGTCGCGGAACACCGTCGCGCCTTTATAATTCAATTTCTTCAGATATATTCGGATACGACTGTCATTCGGGCGAGTAAATACATTATCGTTGTGTTCTATGCACCCCGATATTCTCCCGAAATTCTCGATAAAAGCCGCTCCAGGAGCCAACGTCGGAACGAATCATCTGTGAGTATCGAGCAACGAGATTAAGTCTGACGCCCACTTTCCGATGTTGTCTCGTATAATAGGATCGTCTTGGGGACGAGATTACCTCCAACGTTAATCAGATTACGATCCGCGCCTTAGTACGTAACGTTTAGCTTAGCAAGTTGTGTTTATATCCATTTTAGTTTACGGCGTGCATTAAAAATCATTCGCTCGGACACTCGGCGGATGTGCCTTACAGTGGCATTAAAGCGAACGTAAGTAAATTATCGTTATCCATAGAAATAACATACCGGAGAAAATCCGGATTAAGTGGAAACAGCACTTAATGGCTCAGTCAGTGAGTCCGCTCCGCCGCTGGTCCGGCTTTCAGAGTGGTTCCCTTTAAATTAAACTCGACATTCGCGTTATTTCTCCTATTTACGTTTCATCGCGAGTTACGCCGGGTATATTCAGCGCACGTTAACACGCAACATTTCGCCCCTTTAAGCGCATGGTAACGTACCGATAACGATGTCGCTGACTACAACAGTGATATCAGACGCTTTGATCGGACGTACAAACTTGAGCAAGTAGTTAGAGACGTACAAGGCAGACGCCGAAGTAGTCGAAGACGTATAACGTATCCGCCGCGGCAGCCAAGAGACATGCAAGGCATCCTCGAGCGTGTACTGCAATTTCACACCGTGCCGCAACATCGCGGATATAACACGATACGCGGCGCGGAGCCGCGCCGTAACATTATTTTGTGCATTATTACATTAGGCGGCGTTTGCGATACAATAACAAACTTTACGATTGCGCGGCGTGCGCGGGGAGCGCGGATCCGACGTAACGTCGCGTTACGTCGCATTACGTAAAATCACGTTACATTTCCATTAAATTGCGCAATACCGCGCTCCGCCACTTATATCGAAGCGCCCGTACCTACGAACGACGGGCGATGCCTGATAAAGTCGAATTAGAGGCAGCGCGGCGGTGCCTTTCCGCGCGCGGTATCGACGTGCGGCGTCTTATCAGGTCGCATGGTATCGAGGTCACACGGCGGTACGGGCACGCGAAGGACGCCAACTTTTGCGGACGATTGTATCTCGCTCGAGTTGGAGTTACGCTGAAGTGGCCCGCCTGGATATTAGGTAGCGGGCCCTCGACATAAAAAGCGTTCCTTCTTTCCCCCTCAAACGCCGGCATACGTCGCGCACATAAGCACCGCGCTATTTTACGAAGCGGCAGGTGCTAGAACCTCTCTCTCGCGAAGGGATCTAGGGGATCCCGCTCTTTGTGACCTCCTTATCACGCGCATTCACACAAAAACACCAGGTCAGGGAGGAGAAAAAAGGGAAATATATCCGCTATCAAAAGCCGACCTACTCAACGTTCTCTTAATCCAATTCCACATCCTGTAGAGGCAGGAAAAGCGTATCTCACGAAAGAACGTATTCTACGTCGCGTTTGCATCGCTACAGAGACCGCTCTCGTGTATTGTGCAGCATTGAAAATTGAACTGAAATTAATCGATTCGGGTTATTACACATGTTATGGAACTAGTTCTCTCGAGAAGCATTGTGCGATGGTATGCGGATGGATGGATAGATTCATCTATTATGAATCGAGTTGAATTTCACAAACGCTAGAAATGCGTAGAAATTATTTGAAATAGATAGGTAGTCTAGGACAATGCACGATATGGCGGATAAGGAGGTCGACGAAATTATATAGTATAAACGTAAATATGCTACAATAATGCAATTACATAGTTAGAGACGGAGGGAACACGAGACTAGAACATTTTCTAGCATTTTTTCTTGATTATCTCACGATCGTGAGTATTTTATTAAACGTCCCCACATATGTTTAACGGTCTAAGTTAATGGTATTGGAAAATTTAAATCTTATCATTAGTTAATATTTGAGAATTAAATTCGCGTTAAAAGTAATGTATTTGGTTAAAAATAAAATTAAATATATCGGCAATATTGTTTAACCTCGTTCCTCATTCTGTCTCTTCATTCAAATTATTACTTAAATTATATGTCTACGTTTTACGGTCTCGTCAACAAGGTATAGTGTTTTAGCGAGTGAGGCAGAGGAAGAGGGTCGGTGCCCGGGTACAAGTGCATCGTGCTCGACGTTCGCGGAGCGGAAACCAAGATGTGCCCGTGTAATGTATGGGCCGCCCCGGCAAATGCATAGTTCCACGGCTGTCGGGGTCAAGCGGTAGGTATTCTCGGCGATGGCCCAGGAACTTCGTGCGTGAGGTACGAGCAGACACGATTTCCAGTCAAACGTACGCCTGGTATACGTACTACGGGGCACATCGATAAAGGGAGAGACCGTGGCAAAGGCCGCGCTAGTTGGTTCGGTCGCTCGTGACTATCACGGCATCGCGCCATAGAGCGGATTAGATGACCCCTTTGCCGCGCTAATTGCGCGATATATATTTGCCGCGCGATATATATACGCTCGCCTCATTAATGAATTCCCGTTTCGACGATCGAATAATTACGCTTAACTAAGGATACACTAGTTATTAAATGCGACGAGTTGGAGTTCGCTCGTTGTGCGGATGCTGCGCGCCACACATCGTACTTTATAGTTAGAAACGTCCGCCGTTCGCAATTGCAGCCGCACTCCGGGATTTAATATCGAACATTAAGCGTATCCTTTGTACGCGTCCAAATCCTTTCGCCGTTTAACGTGAGTCATTGCGGGGCTCGCGCGCTGCATTTCGCTACATTTACGCGAGGGCGCCTCTCTCCCTCAGCGCGGTACGGTTGCATGTTAGAAAGTAGTCCTCTCGAGCGGGTAGAGTGTACGTTACGAGCGAAGGGCTTAATTGCATAATTGCATGTCTGAAATTGTGTGGGTGTATAATCCGGTGGCGCGCGTGCTTAGCGGGTCGACTCGAAAATATACTGAAACGGCGATGGGCGTATACAGGCCGTTACATAGATCGCGTCATTAGTACGTACAAATGGCTCATTTATCCGCGCTCTTGTAGATAACAATCCCGATTGTCTCTATCGCTCGATCTCTTTTTCCCCCCCTCGCTTCGCCTTCCCTCTTTCAAAATTCTTAACGTCGGATGACACGCGACGCATCGATATCGCATCGATGGCGGACAGTTTACGGACCTATCGCGTGATTGAATAGCCACTTTAAAGTTACGCGCACAACACGGAAACGGGAGAAAGTTGCGGAAGAAAGTTTTCCCATCGTCTCCGGAATTTTTTTGGTAGAATGACTGTAAAGAAGCGACGCCTATAGAACGCGTTCGGCGTGCTCGAGCCCGAACTTTTCGAATATTCTCGCGCGAGTAGAGAGGGATCCGCGAAAATCTCCCGGGGATAATAGTCCGAACGTAATATTAGCGACGTTGGACATGTCGCAGATTTTGCATGCCTACAGGGAAAAAAAAGAATGTGCCAACCAGAATCTGGTTGGCATAAACATTCTTTTTTTTCCGTGTACGTGCACTTTCCAATTAAGTCATAGGCAGCGATGCGAATCTATTCGCGTGGAAATTAATTAGTGACGAGGGATTATTAAATGCATGGAAGAGAGTTATGAATTTGCGTTTTTGCGAGAACCGGAATGATCCTATAAATCCTCCCGCGGTTTTAACTTTCATTTGTACTTGATTACAGAATAGATGTATGAAACGCACGAGCTTAACTGAAGCAACATGCATTTCCTAGGATTTATGTATCGTAATTAATATTGCCTCTTGTTCGAATTCTCGCGCAGCTGCGTCGCCTTCACGTCGCGTAAATCGTAATTATTATCAGCATTCATCGCTGGGAAATGAGGAGCGGGTTTTTCTTATTTCAAAAACACGTTCCCGAGTTATTTATGTTCATCGAGTTAGCGCGGAAGAGGAACGCGTCTTCTCTCCTCCTGTCGCATTTCAAACGTTACGCCACGTCTGTCGGCGACGACGTAATTGAACCAGGAAACGTAATCGTGACGACGCGACATGAAAGAGACTCTCCGCTTTTGAGCACGGAACCGTGTGGATACCGCGATTTTCGCGGGTGCCGTGCGACGCGAACGGATCCCCCTGTTTGATCGTCTCGAAAGTCATCAATTTCCTTGTTTACACGAGTTTTCCATCATCCTTTTCATTTTCCCGTCAATGTCACCTAACGGATTCAATTCGCACACGTACCCGGCACCCGTCGAAGGGATTCACGGTCGATAGACGGCACACGGCAATTTATCGAAACCTATTAAACTACCTTTACGACCTTCTACAACACTTTGCGATGCACTCTGCAACCGTGAATGCAAATATCGTCTGTCATGCGTCATTAGGAAACGCACCAAGATTCACGTCGTCCTGACATTTGTTTCCCAGATCAGTAAAATGTATCGGTTAATACTAGAACTACTAAAGCAAGTAAAACAATGGGTTTGTAATTCTTTTTAAATTTCTCAAATTTATAACAGTGCATTTTCTGAGATTTTTCATGACTTTTATTGCAATATGTAAATGATTAAATTAATCAATTTACTTTTTCCCTTCATTTCTTTTTTTCAAAGATATATATACAGAGTGTATTCGAAAGTAAAGCATTTATTTTAACAGCATATAAATCGCACCAAAGTAAGTCATTTAGCCAAATATTGTTC
>NJRL01000342.1:230516-276364 GCA_003063815.1 Aphaenogaster rudis | reverse complement strand
GTTTGTTTCTGGGCGACACTTTTCTTTTGTTTACGGCGCCTGCGACTGCGCCGCAGCTAGTGATACCAGTTTCAACACGTTTCTCGCTGCTAGAGTGAGCAGTGTTGGGTATCATTATATATCAGTGAAAATATCAATAATAAATATTAAATATAAGAAGGGAATATATATAAATATATATAAGGTGGTAGATGTTTTAGAGCAAACAGCGAGATCATAACGCGGTGGTCGATTGTGTTATTAGAAGTGATTACATATCATATTTCTTCAACCACCTCGTTCGCAAATCCATCCGCAACGATTGATGGCATTTGGTAAGTTCAACAACGCTCTTATGCGGCTATAAATTAGTGACATATTTCATTATCGTGACTTTTCCGCTATTCTTGTAGTGATTTGTGTACTACGTAGTAGTCGCTGACACGTAAACTTTTCTTTCTATCTTTAATATTTATTCTCAATTTTATTATATTTCAGACTGAAATGGATAAAATAAAAAATTTGTCTATTGAAGCACTAGGAGCAAAAATCGAGCAAATGCATTATATCAGTAACTGAGACTATTAATTCATATTCACTGTTTTAGTAGTTAAGATCTACTGATCTAAGTAGTATATATCACTGATTTTACTGTGCATAACAACTGTTTTCAGCAGTCAGATATCACTGACGGAAATAATGGTTGCAATGAACTGATTCTATCAGCAGTATTTTACTGATTTGCAGTGCTATACTTATAACTATGATCATCAGTGACTATTCACTGCTTTTCAGTTATAATACACTGATTGACTTTAAGAGAGCATCTATTCTAGTTCTTTTACAATACTTTGCTACGATTCTAAATTGAATGCATTGTAATTCGAGCAATCCCGTATCTTCTAAAAATTCGTAGACGATAAATCATTCGATCTAGTCGATCTAATACAAAGATATCTTCTCGCGCGTATTTAGCAGTTAACGAATTCGCGAGAAGCGTCGCAGTGAAAAAACGTTCAATTTGATGCGAGGTCAACGGGACTTAAATCTCAAAGTGCTTAATACTGAAAGTAAAAAATTTACCGCAAGTGATGTTCCTCCGTAAAGATTCTACCAAACTCAATTACACTCTTGATAGAATCCGTGATTGGGACGATCTAATTCCGTAAGATCACTACTATACTATGTAAGGAGACAACCATTCGAGTCCAACTCGCTCGCAAAAGATTAACTCACATTTACTGCCGCTTCACTATATAGGTAAGACAATAAACAAAAGCGAAGAGATGCCACGGTTCGATCCAGAAATAATTACACCTACGTGCGTTAGTTTGTTTGAAGGTTTACGTGTACACGTAACTTTGTGCATATTTTGTAGGAGTTACGACAGCACGAGCGATTACGAAAGCACGCACGGAATCCCTTCGCTCGATGCACTGGACGGGCGTACAGGATTTAAGTTTATGCAAACACGCTGACGCGACGCTGCACGACGCGATTAACGCCCGGTCTCATTAAAAATATTGCACGTTATTCGCCCGATGAGTTTACACTGTATCTTAGAGCGAACTGAAGCATCCCCGAGCGATTGTCCGCGCGTCGGATGCAAATTTTCAATTACGACTTGCCAGGACCGACTATTACCCTCGGTGCTCTACCGTGAAATTAGAAAAGAACGGCTCTTCTCCGTGTGCCGCTCCGTGCATGAATGCCGCATTATAAGAGCAATCGAGGCTGCGGAAAGAGACAGAGAGAGAGAGAGAGAGAGAGAGAGAGAAAGAGAGCATCCATTATATCTCCACCCCCTGAATTCTAACAAAATAGATGTGTATACGCTCGTGCCACTTAGGGTGAAGAGAATATCTCGCGACGTTTATTCGGATGACGGAACATGCGTCGTCGCGAGACTCGACATCGTAAATACGATCTCGTATTCAGGCCCGCGAGTGTTTTCCTTTTTTTCTATCCGTCCCTCAGAAAACATTCCGCAATGACGGAATTCAATAATCGGATTTTCTATAAAAAGAAAATATACGTCACGCTACACGAATGGCGTTGGTGTAAACGCGGGTCCGACCTCGTGCGTGAGATTCTTTAAATTTTTCCGAGAAGATCACGATCTGCATAGGTATCATTTAAGTACGCGATATATCATTCCAGCGCTCGCGCTGCCAGCCGACATACGGTGAATCATTCGCCAGGCTCGATAAATTGTTTCCTCTGACGGTTTTCCTTGAGGAATGTTTTTAGAAAAAACCCTCGTGGAGCTTCTTTCCCCTGTCAAACGACGGCGTTACGTACCCTTTACGTCGAAACCGGCCGATCTCGTTTTGCGATACGCTCTCGCGAAATGGCTCATAAAAATCCTATTAAACGATAAATTAAAATTTTATTTCTTAGGGTTTCGATAGGCTCTCAAACGCAATACAAGCGGCTATATAAAAGGAAGGCACTTCAAGCGCAACCCTCACAATCTTCTTTTCTCTTAATATATTGAGTAATCTTATTAATGGTCAAATATATAGACCGTTTTACGTCGGTGCGTGAATGAAAATATTCTAAACATAAATTTCTGTCTTGGAAATTTGATTTCAGATGATCCTACCATCAGGAAAAATCCTAAAGATCATGTCGACGCATCTTGAAACAAAAAATATTTTTTAAAATTATTTTTTGCACGTTTAAATCTAATAAATACATTTTATAAATTTTATGTTGGTTTATCACTTTGCCAGAATAAAAAATAAAAAATAGACTTCATTTTCAAGCATCCAAGACATAATCTAATATCTTAATATCTTAATAAAAGAATTGATATAATTTAGAAAGAAAGTAGTAAGTTTCTTTTTAGAGAAACATATTATTTATCGTAATATATGCATTGTTCCCCGCATACCAATCTGCCGAAACGTATATTCCTAACTTTTTAAGGGTGACAGATTTGCGACGTGAAAGCTACGAATTTCTGCATGCTATCTCCATAAATCGAGCCTTATATCTATTTCTTTGCCTAAACAGTAGGGATGAGACTGGTTATCTGATCCACGTGCGCGCGTATAGTATATATACACACTACATTATATACACACACGATCTCGTCTACGTATATGTTGTCTCTATAGAAGTACTCCTGAAAATGCCGATCGTTTCGTGATATTCGGCTTTTGCGCTTCGTAATACTACCGGGGTAACCATTCATTCTCTTTTGCGATCTTCGACGTACGAAACGCCAACGTATTCCAATGGAGCCTTCAGCTCGAAATCCAAGATCAGATTCGCGACACGCGCCGTCTACTCCTATTTTGATTCAAGACGTACCGGCGTGTTTCGCTCCGAGGCGTTTCTTGAAGCGGCGATTGACTGCAGATATTCGTCTTTCCGCTTTCTCTTCCCTCTCCGACCGTTATGCTCCTTATCCTTGCCCGGTGCACGTTTCTCGAGTACCGAAGCCCCGTTGTAAAATCCGAGCGAGGTCGTGCGATTTTTCCAAAGAGGGATTCGTCCAAGCTGATGATCCCCGAAAGCAGATAAAATCAGCGGAGGTATATAGACATATATAGGTATACATATCGGCGAAGAGAGGTACGCGCTTCCGGGAGAACAGTAAAGAAGAGTAAATTAGATTTGACGATCTCCTGGGTACAACAAATCTGTTCTAGATCTTTGATACGGGTTACTTATGCCGTTATATCCCCGAAGAATCAAAGGACTGTTGTATGATATATTGAATTTCAGAATTTCCTCCCTAAAGCAAAAATATGCCTTCCGATCTTTTAAGGTAAATCAAATTTCCTACTTTCCTTGTCATACAAACTTCCACAAATCTGCTTGACTTAAACTATAATTTTACATGCCCGTCAGATTCAATATTGTATAAGGAGCAATTGTAAAAGCAATTACAAAAATAATTCCACTGGTTTCTAAAATGAATTTATAATAAATAATTTAATTTTTCTTTCTGCAACAATATTTGAACATTAAACTATGTAAGAAATAGCACTGATCAAATTTTCAAACATTTGTTCCGAATTGATCATGGTTCCTCCTGCAATGTGTATTTGTCGCAGATACGTTCATTTCCGGATACACATCTTACTCTTATAACCGAGCAAGGCGACAAATGTTACTTCCCACAACGGTTTGTCGATAGTTCGACGGGAGTTCCGCTGCAGTTGCAGATGTGTTTATTACAGGGTAATCTTTTGTTCGACACTTGTGTTTATTACAGTTCACGTCCGATGGTAACAGGCAAAATCTCGGTCTCCGCAAAGAAAATCTCCCACAATCTTCCTTAGACGTCCGGCCAGCTGTTTCACAATAGCGCAATGAAAGAATTCGCGATATCTGGAATTTTGTATTAACATTCCTTCGCCACGTCTCTATTTCTTCCTTAGTAGCACATGTAACTTTGTCATACGATACAACAGTGTACTTTTTTAAAATCATCGAAAATCTATCTAGAGATAGATCTTTCGTAATTGAACGCTTGCGCTTAAAACAGTTCTTTGTACATTTTCAACAAATGTATATATATATATATATATAAATCATATTTCTATTAAATATATAAATATTTAACATTTTTATTATAAATGCCATTAATCCGTTTCATTAAAAATATATTCTGAAAATTTGCCAAGACATTCAATTAATGATTAAATCTGAGGCAAAACCAAATCTGAAATTTACAGGATAATATTGGTAATTCATGCGACTTAAATATTTGATCAGCCTGAATGTGAAATCTTACACTACGCTATCAAAAGTTTGGTACGAGCGTGATAAGAAGATTTACCTAACGCCATCTTCCCTGCTTTCAGCACAGGAGGCCGTGCAAACTTCTAAAACTTTGTGTTATCTATAACATCCGGAAGAGATGATTTAAATCGAATAAGTAGGCGCGATACTTCACATGAAGAGCACTACGGAGTTGGGGAACTCCTCGCATGCAGTTCATTCGAAGAGAGGCGTGCCGTTTCATCTCGGAAAAAATTCACAATGCAAATTATTTCTTCCTGGGAAATTCGATCCTTCGCGGGACGATTCTGTTTGGAGCTGGGATCTTGTTTAATAGGTGCCGCGATATACGCAACAGGCACTTCTTTCTGTCGCAGCTTTACGTTAAGTTGGATTAATGTTACATGGGAGTGAACTGAGAAACATGATTCTTAACCAAGCGCGCTAGCTTAACGTATTAAACGACGGAACTTTTCTTGCTCGTAAGGCGAGTCGTTGAGATTTCACAAAGCTCACCTCGGCTCACCTTCTTTCGCGCGTTTCTCCGCACGAAAGGTTTCTGTTTGATCGCTGATTCTCTTTCGTTATCGTTATCCTAGCCGTTTCATTAATCAAGCCGCTACATTCGGCCCTTATTCAATGAGAAACGAATCCGTATCTCGTACACTTTTCCGTCGTTGTGCAAATGTTATCGCATGTTTTTATACGCTGAGAATTTCTAACGAAAAAAAAAAAAATAACAGTGTTACTAGCTGGTCTCTCAAAAGTCACACTCAAAGAAAGGAAGACATTAATTACATGAAAAATCGAGAGAAAATCAAGAGGTCGAAGATAGTTTTGCGCGATAATATCATTCCGGTTTTTAAGGTGGAAGTGGCTTTGCGTTTACTCGATTTGAATGCTCTTTATTAAAACTGCGACTTTACGGTCATTCTGGGGCCCCG
The DNA here is from genome assembly GCA_003063815.1 of Aphaenogaster rudis. Classification (NCBI taxonomy): domain Eukaryota; kingdom Metazoa; phylum Arthropoda; class Insecta; order Hymenoptera; family Formicidae; genus Aphaenogaster; species Aphaenogaster rudis. Next base: position 270,704 of record NJRL01000342.1, on the reverse strand, counting down.
TGTAGTTTCATAATACACAAGTACTCCACCGCGGCGATATTATAGATCGCAGACACAACAGCACACAACGCGAACTCGCAAGATCCAATCTGGGAAATGCTACTTGCATCGCCATGGAGTATTCGACCGGGTTTGTCGACGTCCAATTTTCAAACAATGCCATCGCTCGGCGCTTTTCATTTCCTCCGTCTCTAAAGTGCCCTTTTTGCAGGCAGTTTCTTCGAGCATTGTTTGATCGCTTATTCTCTTTGGCCGTTATTATCCTTCCGCCTTGATATATAATGCAACCGTCGCTTTGAGTACGCGCGTTCGCGGGCGCGTTCGCGGGCGCGTCCGCGCGGACTCACCGCGTCCGATGTAATCCAATTTTTCCGAAACTGGGTCGCGAGAATTCGTACAATTTTTTCGCGATACGTTGTTCAGTTTTTTGTCCCGTTCGTTTCCGCGATATCGCGATGCTCCTGTCATTCGTGGAAGAAAGCGCGAACGGCAACAACCGCCACGGCGATCGTTGTTTAGTTCGTCGCGAATCTCGACGCGCGACTCCCTGAAAATTTGACATTCCGGCGCAAAATACAGCGGAACGGATGCGGTCTAATTTTTCGAGACTGACGACCCGGCGGTGTTGCACGCTGCAAAACACATTCCGCGGTTAAGCCGAGAAAAATATTCAGAAAGAACGCGGGCTTTTGACGTGACGTTCACTTATGCGTCCCGCTTTTATTATTCACTCGTATTATGCATTCCCTTCGCTTTACTGCAGATTACCACGAAAATATGAGTCGATTTTTTGCATTATTTTCATTGGACGTTCATTCGCGTAGCGGGTAAAGCCGCACAACTCAGCCGGATGCGATGAATATTCTTACAACGATCAAAGATGCATCGTAACCCGTAAAAATGCGAACGGGAGGGAAACTTTCGCGTGCGAAGATCGGGCCTCTCATCAATCGCTTTGTCGATATTAGAATTTTAAGGGCGCAAGAACACAGCGCGTGTTATTCGGAGCATCCGATCTCCGATTCCCTTTTTCTGCTTGCGCTCGCTACTATCTTCGAGGACGGGTAAGAACACTGTAGTGCACTCAACCGGAATTCCCGCCTTCAACTCCGAGCCAGATTTACGTTTCGCACGATTCGCCACAAATCCGTCTTATTCGAGACGAGAGAATGTTCCCCCCTCCCTCGGTCTCCGGTCCCCAGCTTTCCTCCGAGAGCGTGTCTCGAGAGCTTCGATAGTCTGCAGACTTCCGTCCCCGGTATTGCACGTACGTTTGATCGGTGATTTCTTTCACTTTTTTTTCTACTTTTCTCTCTCCCTCTTTTTCTCTTTCTCTCTCTCTTTCGTTTCGTTGGTATATCATGCGACGGCGGCGGCATATACAGCCGTGAAATATGTATGCCCGCTCGGGGCGGAGCTTTTTAAGCTTGGCCGTGCTCCAAAGGGCCGAGGGCGCGAAGTCGTGTCATATTTCCTAAATCATCGCACGGAGTCGAACGTGTCCGAGGAAACGAGCGATCGAGCGGGAATTTCCCGCGGAATTTTCTCCCAATAATATCGCGAAGCGCCTTCCGTGTGGGTTATTCCCGATCCTGATAAACGCCTTCATGATTCGAACGCCGATCGCATTAAATTTGGGGATAGTCAAAGCTGCGCCGATAAACCGCAAAGTGATTTCCCTATTGTACGCCACTTGTTAATAATTATAATCCCGGTAAACTGTTCGTTTCAATCTTACGTGTTTGGACAATCGTTTGTTTACTCGTGATTTGTAAAATGAATCAAAGCAGCGAAGTATATATAAAAGGCTCGCTATGTCTTTCGGAATTATCTGTATGAAAAAGAATTTTTTTTATCTGCGCAAAAAAGATTTCCTTTATTCAGTAGAATCAAATTCATGCAAAAACATTTTATTATCTCGATGTTTCGGTTGGCGGACTGGTATATATTTCACGATTTCATTTTACTTTAATTCGATGATATTAAACTATCGTGTCCGATCTAATGTATTTTTGCAAACTCTTTCCGCTCGGAAAATAATGTCGAGGTAACCATGAGAAATACTGGAGATATTTTCTTACGGACATGCAGTATCGACACGTGTATGTATCAAGAGATATTACATCGTATTACAGATAAAAATGTAAGCTATAATATCGTCTCGATATCCGGTCGCAGGTGCAAGTACGTAACCAAGTATGTGCGCGAGGTATAGGTACGTGCTGTACACGCAAACTTCCAATGATAATAAAGATACGACGTAAAGTCTGTAGTCTTCATTACTTCTTGGCCAATAATGTAACGCAACAGCTGTATTATAGCTTTAGAATTGAGTAATACAAATTTGAAGCAATAAAAGAAACGTGACGTTGCAGCGCAATCCCAGCGTTTCGCGAAAATTTTAATAAAAACCTTGCTTTGCATTGTAGAATAAATATTTAGAATGTTTAGATTATGTTAATAAATGTCCGAATGTAGTCATAATACGCAAGTAGAAGAGCGTAGAATAACGCGGCTCGAAGTCTCACGACATTCATATCATTTTGCAGCCGCATTTTACATGACCGAGCGGAGCTGCGGTATGAAAACGGGTTTCCTCACGGGAAATGAAATGTCAATATGGTTTACGGTTACATAATTATCATAGAATCAGGAGTGAATTCCTTGCAGAATCAAACTCTGGGAAAAATGCGTTGGACGGTAAAAGTAAAAAGCGCATCATTATATCAAATAGCGCGCAATTTGCATAACGACCATGTAACTGCCTATTGCTTTGAATCTCGAGTTATCTCATTTAATGTAACAGAGGAAAAAAAAGACTCGTGGAAGACGCACATGTAATCAGAGCGCAATTTAACGCACCAACCGCCGATACGTAATGAATTATCTGCTCACCGAGCGCGCGTTACCAGGCGTGATAATCATGTCATTAAATGTGCTCTAATTTTCCTGATTCGACAGTAGACGAGAGATCTCTTGTTAAAATTCATGACACGTTAAAAATTTTCATTTTGCTCATTTATCTATGGTAAAAATATTTTCAGCGCAACAAATGTCTAGCTTATTTATATCATTAACAATTAAATCTCGCTCTGCAAATCTACTACTTTGTGAAACACTCATCTTTAAAAAAATAAATGTTCCTCAGTAAAATAAATACTGCTTAAATATATATACCTACATTAAAGTAGAATTTAATATAAATATATAAAAAATCCCGAGATCATTTTTATTTTATCATAATTAAGAATTCGCGATACAATACGAATTTGTAAGACCTTACAAGCTAGGAAATGCGTATTCTGGTACTATCTATTCTAGTGGTATCAGGCAGTGAAAGCTATTGTCTTTAAAAGCACATAATGGCGCCCAGCAGAACCCAGGAGATTCAAGAATCTCCTTCGAGTAATATCGTTTTGTTGTAATGGTAACACACAGCGTACAAACTAAAATAGAAACAAAACCATCAACCAAATGGACGAAATAAAGACACATTAAAAGTTACCATCGCGGGGATATATATAGTTTTTATCATTAAGTTTAATACATGCAGGACGTTCCAGAGTTACTACAATTTCTTACATCTGCGAATTTTTTAATTAATCCACAGTCGACTTCTTCTCAACATTCTATAAACTCCTTTTCATTACATTTTAATTTTCTACGTTAGATATCATGGCAGCCACAAACTTTAAGATTCTATAAAGTATACTTGGAACTAATTGCTTCTTTCTGAAATTAATTAAGTTTATAAGAAGTCTTTGATGCGCTGAAAACTTCGCCAACTTTCCACGATATTTTTATTGGAGAAACGTCTCCTTTAAACTGACCAAAAAATCCGTAGATAAAGGATATCACGATAATTTTGAAATATTCTCGTGTATTTTCTCGTGTCGCGAATTAGTTTTACGGAATAATAATTTATAATCGACATTCACCATGTAATGAACATGGAAACAGCGAACGGTCATCTAAAAAGATGTTGAAAGTAAGCAAAGTGGCTAGAGAGTGCTAGGAAACGTTTCAAGGGTGAAAACAGTGATTTGCTCGTACGGGGCACGATTTCGGGGAGTTCCTTTCTCGTATGAACGTCGGCTCTCTTTTACCACCGTCGCTTTCGAAGTGATTTTCCGCGAAGCCTCGTCGTCTCTGCGTGCTCGGTGGTAGCTAGACGGCAAGACGAAGTGAGAGAGCGAGACCTATGCACGTGCCCGTTATCCCTTTTCTTGGCTTCAATCTCAGAGCAATTCTCGGCACCGCCGGCTGAGACGCAATCCACGAGAGCGTGGCACTATCGCGGCTGCAAAACGAGATTTCGATCGCGAATGGACTGACGTGAGTGGCGCGAGGAGATAATACGACGATCCCGCGATAATTCGTGGCTTGCCGCATTGAGACAATCCGCCAATTCGCGCGGCACGGAATGCTCGCGGACATTGGCCGGATACTCGAGGCATTTCGCTGAGAATATTTAGCGTATCCGCAAAGACGGTTAACCCTCTCATTTCCGCTGCGGTCGTGTCAATGCATGCTGAAATAATATATTCCCAGAGTTAAGTAAATAGCCCATAATTATAATACATGCATATATAATTTTAATTATAAAAGCAGTCTGGGCCACTTACTCTCGCCGCAATTTGACTTTCATATTTTACATATTAAAAATGTTATTTAACAATTTGATTTAAAGTAATAAAACTGCACGACTGTACTGTTTGTTATAATAGCTATCCGATATTTGTTATAGACTACTTTTATCGATATACGTAACTGAAAAAAAATTTTTGGTAAACTTGTGAGATGCAATTAGTAATACTTTTTTAAAAGTATTTGATTATTATTACCGATAATAATAATAATAATAAAACATTTTGTAATAATTATACAAAATTTACTCTTTTATAATTATTACAAATGTTTATAAATATTATACAAAATGTTTTGTTATTATTATTATAATGGGTATATAATAATAATCAAATACAAGTTTACCAAGAATTTTTTTTTCAGTGTATATAAATACTATATATAAAACTTAATTAATGTAATTATTAAATAACAGTAAGCTTGAAAGCTTAAAAAATATAATTAATAAAGACTTAATTATTTTGTAAGTCTCTTTTGTTATCAGCGAGAATAAACAACGTCAAATTATGGTTCTGCCCGGTATATCTTGGTTGATTCAGCTTTCATTATCATAAAAAGTGGCTGCAAAGCTGCTAACAGGGTTATATGCAAAACTCATTTTGTTGTTTACCGCTTTTTTACGTTCGTTATTCTGTCTTGTATTCATTAGTTTCACGAAACGTGAAAAACAAATTTAAAATTTATGTTCGCATGTGGGTTGTTTGCGAGGTACGTTAAAGTAGGAGATAAATGTGGAAGGAAATAGTAAGACAGAAATGTCGGACGGCACTGCATTATTGTGTCTTATTGTTAACGCCAACACCGTAAAAGCTCGAACCGCTTAAAGGGTTATATATGATAACGATGTCAATTTTTAACACTTTTGTTCGTCGCAACGAGATCCTTCGCAGCCACGCTGCGAGGAGCCCGGGAATGTTTTATCTATGTGGCGAACATCAGTTACCCGGAACCAGAATAGGGCCTTTTATCTTACTTTCGTCCCGACGTGGTACCCGGTTCAATTTTGAACGGTCCCGGGTAGTCAGAACTCCGCCGTATTAGAAGACAGATATTATATGTTGGAAGCAGGACATTAAGTCGAAAAGCACACAAGTGCAAGCTTCTTACGCTCACTTCGCGAAAGAAGAAGAAAAAAAGAAGAGTATAAATTCTATCCGCGACTCCGGTAATCTAAACTTTTTTTTCTTTACTCCGTTCAACGGTGGAACAAATTTGCTCTACGCGAAATTCTCTCTCTCTTTTCTTTCTCTCTCACTCTCTCTTCCCTTCTCTCAAACCTATTCAGCGTGTCCTATTTTCTCGACGTTGAATTTCGTACTCATCTCGTACTCGGTCCGTGGACATTGCAGTTTCAACGCAATTCACGTTTATCGAGTGCGACAAACGAGGCGGGATACTTTAGTTTAGGTTGGTTTGGTCGTTCAATCAGGCCCTCGTCTATGACACGTCTAATCTAGCCATGACAATTGAAAGAAATATTGCTTGCTTTTCTTACTTCATAAAATCTCATCGATTAATGTAAAAGTTTAGCATGCCTACTAACGATAACAATAAATCAGTTTTACAAAATTCTTCAAGAGTCGCCTGTGAAAGAAAAATTGCCTAGAATGTTAAACAAGAAATAATAAAGAAGAAGCTCACTTTTATATGCCAGACTCATGGTTTGTCTAAACTAAATAATGATTTTTTTCTTATTTGAGATGTAATACAAGATAATCTCTCCAAGTAACTTAGATATATACGTTAATATCTATATCCGTAGCTATGTATACATGTCATTGCGCGTCTGCAAAAAGCTTTTCATGCGACACATAGAAGTCTAACTACCCATCCGCGTCTAATCCCCTAACTTCGTATGAACAGTCAATTAAATTAGTCGGACGAGCTCCGAGGCACCTATCGGCTATCTTCTCCAATCACCTGCAATTCCGGTAATACGCGGCGACGTGCAGGTGGTACTCGGACCAATTAAGTGCATAACATCCCAAGTCGGAATCGCTCGAGTTCAGGATCCTTCATTCGCCTCCTCAGCTTAAGGCGCTCTTACAAACATATTACTCCGAAATTCTCTTGCGCTCGCTTGGGTTCCCTGAACACGATCCAAGTCCGCGCAAAGTGGCCCACTTCGTTTGATCAACGACCCCGGTCCCATCCGTATCGATGTTACGTATGAATTTTCTTAAATAGAAGGGTATCTCATTACATTATCGCGGACCGGAGTGCGATTAGGTGCTTATCGCGCTGCTCCGAGGAGTTCGGAGACACGATTTTTCACTTAACCCACGTCTTTTCCCACGTCCTCCCTAGCCCCTTAGCCCGCATATCGAACAAAGCGGAGCATTCCGCAAAGTTTGGCCGAAGTGTGGAACGGCACGATATTCATGGCACGGCCACCACCGCCGAGCACCATCTTGGACCCCTTCATCCCCCTGGCAGCGTGATTAACTAACCCCGAGCGACAACAATCTCGAGTTCCGAAAGGAGGGCTGCCACCGATTCTCCGATATCCCGGTAAATGGGCCAGTCTGGAGTTTGCTCTCGGCCTCGAAGTAATTGCACGCGCTCGGAGATAATTGCCGCGACACCTTTGTTACGAAGCTCCTACTTCGAGGACAGAGTGCTCCACGGGGTGTCCCAAAGTTTCACTGACATCTTCTTTCCGGGCGGATTTTCCCTTAAGAACGCGGATTAGTCATTAAAACCAGGTTAATTTACGACATTCAACGTCGGAAATGACATGTACGTTTTTTTTTTGCGATATACATTGAAACAAATGATTTCTCCGCACGCAAGAGTTGTCAGACACATATAAGAAATCCTCTTCTGTTTCTCCTTCGTTAATAAATCATCGTGTATTTAAGCTTAAACGGACATTAATTGATGTTACTCGACAAATGTGTGATTAAGTTTTACGGCTTTTCGTTAATTTATAATACAAAACGTGATTTTGCGAGTCTATCTTGTAAGTAATGACGTGCAAAAAATGCGATTATAATATATATTTTTGAAGAAAACTTGAACAAAAAAAGTTTGTTTCACTCTCAATGCTTCTCAATAAACTAGAGAAGGATATAGCTTTGGGACACTCTATAGATGCAAGGCGAAGGAGATGGAACTAGAGAGTTGCGGTGGGAAGCCATGCAGAGACGATGCGCGATACTGAGAGCGTCGCAGCGGATTAGGCAAGGAGTGATGCGATAATTGGAAAGTGAAGAGGGAAAACTAACTAATTGTACGTCGTGTTCCCAAGTCCTCTCTCATTAGTAAACGTTTCCAGATTCGTGAGAATTAATTTAACAAATCGCAATGCACTGTTTAATGTAACTCCACTTATCTTACACAAAATAAAGAAAAGCCTGCACTTTTAATCGTATTTCCTAAAAAATAACGCGCAAATGGGACGAGACAATAAATAAACTCTGACAGAAAAGAGTTGCGCGACAAAACTCAATTATTTCCCCGAGTAACTCCAGGATAATATTCTTTTACGTGAATTTGCAGAACGAATTACTTCAAATTGGTTAGACAAGCAGTTAAAAAATTAAGGAAAAACGTGATTCTGTTATTTTATTAACGTACGAAGCACAGATTTCCCTCATAGATCAGCGATACGGCAATAAAGTAGTATAACAAATATTGACCGATCCGCGTGCACAATGGTAGATAAACCAGACGAAACTTTACCTACGGGAAACTATGACACTCATGGGACACCCGCTCCCTGCAAAACTTTCGACATCACGTGCCGACCGTCGAAATATCACTAAAGCGTAACGGTTCGGGAAAAAGTTTTGGGATGCGTCGCGTATCCGCATAGAGCTTCCCATCCCCACGAACGCTATCGAAAGGACATAAAGGTATAAAATTACGTCTGGGGCTGCAATACTCGGCGCGTAAGTTACGGGCGGTGAATTCCCGCGAGGAAAGCTCCGAGAACACACGCTTCTTTAAATTTCGCTATTTCTACCTCTATATATTTGTAGAGGTTGATTAGCCTCGCAAAATACAAAGTATTGACCGAATATCCTTTATAGTACTTTTCATCTTTCTATATCCTGCCCCTTGAGAGCTTTTTTTCTCGTTAGACGCCTCGGAAGGAAGCGAATGGCCGTATTTATAAAAGAACTTAAATGTCAGTCAAGTCACTCTTCCGCTGCGCCATCCTGTTTCTCTATTTATCGGCGACCGTTGCAGCCGCAGGAAGATCCTTAAGAGACTCTATAAATTAGTTTCGAGCTGTTCTGGACACTACGTCGTCGTGCACCTCCACAATTCTTGCCAGGGCCGGCTTTACAGTTTGCAGACGTGAAAGACAGTTTCCGTTTTTTACGTAGACTTAAAATGAAAGTTAACATATTTTATAATTTAATATAATATATGAAATAGAGTCTACTTAGCGCATTGAAGCTGTTTCTCCTTTTTTTAGCGAATATTTTAACTAATCATTTTTTAAAGAATCATTGCATTTTTTAAAAAATCATTGCATTTTGTTCCGGTTATCGGTTTCTTCTTTTAATAGTCCATATTCAGATTTAATTATTTAAAAAAAGATACAACAAATTACCCAGAGCTAAAAATATATAATATTATTGAACGCGAGAGAAATTGATCGGACATAAAACAAATAACGATGAGACTAAAAATATATATATCACGATATTAATAAAACTGCGTCAATATTGACAGTAAAGTGTTGATAAAAATATTGGAGATAACTGTATATTGATAGTAATATTGATGCTGTGAATCCTATGCTGTGATTTCTATGACGGCTAAACGGCGATCTGCAATGCAGGAGATATAAATGTGGATTTTTGAATATAACGGACGCGGAATAATTTATCTTTCGTTTTCAACAATTCGCACATGTTTGTTTGTTGTCCTTCATTTCTTCAATTAGCAATTGACATAATGTAACTTAACAAAAAATGTAACAGTGACTTTTGATAATGAATGAAATTCGAGATAATATCTTTAATTATTAGTCTACCTGCTGTCGGAGTTTCTGTCGTTAACACACTAATAGTATTCCCAACGTGTAGTAATTGAGGGATCAGCCAGAACAAAAAAGGAAAAGTGTAAAAATACTGTGTTAACGAACAAACTCTCTAGACTATGCTTTCACGTCTTCGTTTTTCTTTCACAGTATGACGCGAAAAGAAGAAGTTCCGAGCATTGTCGCAAACAAGTACAAAGTGTACCATTAAAACAACTTCCACTACTGCGTGAACCCTTTTTGCAATTATCTCGTATGTTTCTAAACACATTTTCGAACCATTGATTAAAATAATAGAAGATCGGAGATTCTTCTAGAGGAATTATCCATTATTTTCTAGCTTTTATAGTCACCGCTAAAACACTAATGTATACTCTACTTAATGAAATTCGTAAAAGCGGCATAGTCCTCTAATATCGCGTAATTAGGCCCCTAGCACATTTGGATTAAAGCCGGCTCTGCTCTCAACTTAGAGCTGAGCGCAAGCGACGTCGTTTTCTTTTCTTGCTGCTCTGTCTCGTACCCTCTTTTCTCCCTCGTGCCCTTCTTACGGCGGAGTCACTCATGACGAGTGCAGCCAAAGTAACGCGTTCGCCCGTCGTTTCGTAACTTCTTACTCTCCATCCCTGTCTGCAATCCCGTTGCGCGCGCGCGCGCGCACGACTCACCCCCTTTTTTCCCTGTCGCTTTTCCCCCCGGGGCTCCTGCTTTTTCTTCGATAGGGTCGTGCTGCGTCGCTTCGAGAACGAGTTTAGCGCCGAGTCGAAAGCTCGGATGCGAAATGGCGGTAAGAACCGGAGGACCGTGAGGGAGAGAGAGAAAGAGAGGGAACGCCGAAGAAAACGCGCTCGGTAGAAAGAACCAGGAGAATGACGAAGGACGAGATTTCAACGGTCGATCGCTCGGAGGCGGTTAAGGCAGCTGCGAAAGGTTCGAAAGCGCGATCGCGGATTGCTTTTCTGAAAATCACTGGCACCGGGAAGTTAACGGCCGGACAGTTACCGGACAGAAAGTCGTTAGGAAGTTCCTCGCCGCGCGACCGCAGCCCACCTCCGTAAATTCTTTCGTTATTAGTTTCGTCGAATTAGTTCCGCGCGTACCACGGGAATTACGAGGCCTACGGAAAAGTTTCTAATAAAGATTTCATCTCGATAGCGCCACTTGAATAGCGGTGTATGATACTTTGTTAACTTCGTTGCGAACGATATATCTGCGTTTCACCCGTCCGAATAATACTTGAAATTTCTCGCCGCATTCAAAAGGCACGTAAAACTGAAGAATCTAAATAAAGATTCCTCAGTAAAAGTATTATTTATTGCTAAAAATTTATTATCACGCGCTATTGTACGGTTAAAGAAGCGATAGGAATTTCCCATCAAAATGATAACAAATAGTTAAGGATTAAGTTATTATTGTTTATGTTCATTTATCTTCCTTTAATAAAATTGTTGAGTTCACCACAAATGCGCCTAAGATTAATTGAAATAAATGTGATAAGAGTACGTGTGGAATTTCATTATCTCCTGAATGATGAAGACTCGTCATCTTTCTTTATGATCTCATAGTGACATATTAAAGACAACTATCAACCATCTTATGTGACTTTCTATCTTTGGAAAATTTTGCATAATCATCTTCTAATAAGTCTCGGTTATTATCTATATTATAACACGAATCTGAATTATGTTACAAAAGTTTCTTTGTAGACGCATTACGGGAGTTTACGATTATGGTGGAGTGTTCGGGATCAGCAAAGACTTTAATACCGCCATATCGCACGAGAGCGGTGATCCTGAAATGTGTGTTACAGACGAATGGTCGTTTCTTCTTAGAAAACTGACTCGCAGGACGAATTGAGCTCGCGGTGATTTATCGAGAAATTCATTTGCTTAGATTACTGCAACAGACATTGCCCTCCATTAAGACCGAGCGGAGGTGGGCCGACAAGTACACGAAGGGCAAAACCTGATGTCTGCTCGAATGAGAATACTACGTACGGGATATACCGAGAGATTTTGTGGAGACAGGGGAGGGGCGGTGAAGAGAGGGATCGTTTCGAGGAAGATTACACCCCGGCGAAGAGTACATCGAGGAATGGTCGTAACCTGGCTCCGCAATAATTATCCGACCTGATCCGATCTCGTCGACTATAAAAAGATAAGTGGTCCTAGCTTAATGCGGAAACGGAAACGTCATAGTGGCACAAGAAATTTCATTTGGTTGTAACTGCGGGAGCTACGCAAAGGCGGGCATTTGCTTATGACGAGATGAAATGCTCCCCCTCAATCACCAGCAATTTACTTGTCGATATATCTATCGCGGCAGAATTTCGTGAATTCTGATAGCAGAGAATTACAAATGTTGAATCAGCTGTATGTGCTATTTCCCACAATTGATTCATTATTTGAACGAAGATACGTATCCACAAGGGTGAATTAGTTTAGGGGCACATGCAAAATACGCTGTCCAAATATATAGGCTATAGTAATACGTTTTAAACTGCATAAAACTGCATAAAACCGATGATCAAAAATTCATCGATATCACTACGCGCGTACGAACGTTTCAATCCCAGTGGTGCAGTGCTTCGGCAGTAGGTAAAGCCGTTCCGAACAGACATCATAATCTCAAATCGTTTTCTCGGATCAGAGTTACTTATTCATATCCCAGAACGAAAATGCAGTGACACTAATGCTTTGTCTCGCCATTTAATTAAAATTGTTATATATATACAGCTAACATCTTAGCTGTGATACCTGTTTCATTGCTGTCGTGACATATAAATTTCTAAACTACAGCAAACCGCTTTGCTGTAGTTAAGAAATTTATAGTCACGACAGCAAACACAGTTTAGCAAATCATGATTAGGTATGGTAGCGAAAAATTTTCTTTCCATGATTGTATGGAAATAAGAGATTTTATATACATATATACGAAATTTCAAGCGAGAGATTTCGATACACAAGACAAATCCTATTATCTTAATCTATACGACGCCGCATACCTATTTATAAAATCGAGGTGAAAAATTTTCAAAGTTAATAAAAAAGCAAAAATAGACAGCGATATTTATTAAATGAGCAAACAGGTTTGCCAGATTCTAAAATTCTCATCTTCAGCGATGCATTTTGTTATCTCCGCTATTATCTTATTTCATCACAGACCTCTTATCACTACGCTCTCTATGTAATCGATTTAAATGCATATATTGTATATTTTATAAGAAATAAGTAAATTTTATGTAAAGATAATATATATTATATGTATATTTTATAGAAAAGAAACTAGAGGACGCTTATACTTTGATTAATGGATATAGAGGCTAAAGACCTGTATTTAACGAAAGATTAATAGCTCTAAGTAAATGTGTTTCCCTGTCTCTCTAAGATTAATTATTTTCACTTTCCCGGATTTCATCTACACTGTTCATTTCGAGATTTGTCAATATACTGGGAGTCCAAAACAATTCTGACGTCCTGGACCGAGATTATGAAGGCGACGATGTCATCGCAGCCCTACGCAAGTTCACTCGCGGCGAACGCATTGCGCCACTCGGGGAATCTCGTTTCCCCGAGCAATTCCTGGCCGATAATACCTGTGCCCGCTACCGGGTGGGTCCTGATCGGTCGGAGAGAGACGTCGGTCGGTCCGCGGGATCGATTTTATTGGATCTTCTTAGAGATTTGTCGGCGCGCCGCGACGCAACGGGACGGGACGGAACGGAACGGGACGTACTAGTCGCCGGGGAAGCCACGATTCGCCTGACCCAGAATTTCGAGTATTGCTCAAACTTTCCAGATAGGATTCCGCGCATTGTAGCCGCCGCCATTCGCTCGCTCGCTCGCTCACACCGGCGTGAGAGGGATCGCGATTGCGAATCGCGGATGGAGAAACGAGAGAGGAGGATGACCGAACGAACGTGGAAGGGGTCGCGCAGACCGCCGGTGTGTATGGGAAATGGCATCCCTCTCTTTCCCTTCCTCTCTTTCTCTCTCGGCGAGAGAGATCGATTTTCCTTTAATACTCCCACGCCCACGTACGCGTCCGCACGGCCCGATCTCCCCGGGGGACACGATGAATAAAAAGTTTACCGAAAGCCGCGCGCGATGCAGCAACACGGCACGGCGGCCAATGTCGATTTACGGTATAGAGGAGGGGGGGAGGGAGGGAGGGAGAGAGAGAGAGAGAGAGAGAGAGAGAGAGAGAGAGAGAGAATGAGATAACGGGCGATTTTGTCGGGATAGGAACGACGTGGACTCTTGCTCGGTGCCTTCGCCTCGACCAGTTTTACATAACGGAGCGACTTTAAGCGAACCGTCCACGGATTTAACCCTCGTTCGATTAACCGTGTCCCTTGCATCGAACCTGTACGCAAAGGTAGTGTAGATACAAGTGTTAAGCTCTTGAAGGATTTTCCCATATCAAGAATAGCCAGAAAGAGGAGAGAGGGAGGAAAAAAGAGAGAGAAGGGGGAGGGAGGGGGAGGAGGGAGAGAGAAAGAGGAAGAGGGGACGTTTACCTTTGTTTTAATCCTCGTGCACGAGGACATTTTAAGAATGAGCGTAATATATTTATACGCGGTTGCGGATGTGCATTTTTGGTCTCGCGCGGGTATTGTTACCGCCGAGATGAAAGTACCTCAAACTATTAACACTCCGCCGTGTTTCTTGTGTTCTTTGGTCTATACCGGCTGACTGTTATGCGCGTTTTAATTTTCGCTGCGCGCGATAATGTATATGTAAATCGTAAAACGCCGGAACGTTAATGTTTAATAGAGGATAGTGCGGAAGCGTACAATGATTATTTCATGAAGACGATAGTAATAATATCTGTATAATGTAGTTGATATATATCAGAGAAGTTTAATAATTCAACTAGCAAAAAGAAAAAGAGCTGTTTTCTTCGTGCTTTAAAAGAAACTCGGCTTCGCCGGCACTTTTAACGGAGATAATACATCTCGAACTGGCTTCATCCTAAGATCTTCCAAAATTTCGCGAAGTGTATATAATCATGCAAAAACTTTACATAAAGATCCAATAAGTAAAAATGGAAAAAGGCGAGAGAACGAATATCGGAAAATACGCTTTAAATTCGGAAGTGAGGCGGGAGGGAGATACTAGTTCGTTCAATTTCATCAGAATTCCAAAGCCATCTGGTGTCTTTTGAAATATGCAAATTTGTTTCCATTCATCGTACTGATGGCGAACTGCTATTTCGTGGAATCGCACGTAAGACGTCGCGAAAGTGCATCCGTAATCCCGCCGTCGAATCTCTCGACTCGCTCTTAGAAATGCGGCCGGGGAAAAGAAATTACTTCCATCCGGCAATGCTCCATGCGAGTAATTACCCGATCGATGGAATAGTCATTCAAAGGGACGGTAAGCGAACGCTACATAATGCAGGCATCTGAAGTGAATCGTGCTGAATATTTCAGCGTGCCCGCAACGAGCGCGAGCTGCCGCAGAGCTGTAGAATTCTCTCCGCCGCGCCGCGATGCTTTCGCCCGCGGATCGGATCGTGCCTGCCACTTCATCCGCCGACAATCGATGCGAGTCTTATCTCACTCTTAAAGGCGGGTGATTTAGCGGCCACTAGAGCGGACATATTCGTGTATAAATCGGATTTATGGCCCGGCGGACCGAGCCGCCCGCGCGACATTAACGTTATTCAACGCCCGGTGCGCGGTGCACTTACATAATGTAATACTTGGGCATTTACATAATGCAAGTATCCAAGGTGCGGCCGCATTGAATCTTTTAGCCTGCCTTTTTCGTCCCCGGGATCAATCGGATCCCTCCCCTATTCGGGCGCTACGCGAATCGTCTGTCGAGTGAAAAGTTCGCGCGTCATAAGGCAGATTTGGCGAATCTGGAACGCGCGTGAAATATTTACGAAGCCGACCTGTGCGACTACGGTGACGACTCCGGTCGGCAACAGCGGCGTCAGGAGCAATAATGATTTATGCACGCAAACGGGACACGCGTCCGCGCTTCGTTTACTAAGCGTTTACGAACGCGAAGTTTTACCGGAGTGAGTATCTCTTCGTATATGCAAGGTCAATGTAGACTAATGACGTTTGCGAAGAGAAGTCACTCAAAAAAATGAATAGTATGTCACATGGTAAAACACAGTTTGAGAAATGTATATCGCAAAAGGGAAATATAATTACATCTACATGAAGAAATATATGTGTGATATATGATTATATGCAAATATGCATCGATCATGTCAATTTAGAAATGTTACATCAAAACGACAATACTTTTCAATTTTGGCAAGTAACCAACAAAGAAAACATTTGACTGAAAAATTAGAACTGAATAAAACAGAGTTTGGCAAGCACGTGTGCCAATAAAGATCTTTCGATTGCAGAAACAATTCCACGCAACTCGGAAGAAAGCTTATACCGCGGATTACGAGCTGCTATTAAAAAGTACTTATGACGAGACTCGTTGCAAAATACGGGCTGCATAAAAACGTAGGACAAAAATATCTAAAAATGAGGATTAAATAGAACTTTGAATCAGAAAGAAAATCGTTAGACTTTTCTGTAAGCCGCTTGACGCGCGTATTGTTAGTCACATGCAAAGGAGATACTAATGCTATCGTAAAACCAAGAATATATTATACATGAGAACCGCATTCTTGATCGTCGAATTATTCGTCTCGTCGAGAGTGCATGCAAACACGAATGCATGCAGCGCTTCCTCTGTGTTCAGGGAAGCATACCATCTGCCACAGTTCTTGAGACTATATTTTTATGTTCCGCGGAAACACCGCCGAAAGATATTTTCCAGTAACCCTGTGGTAGCTATTTTGCTTGAACCTGAGTTGAAAAGGGTAGGTAAGTCGGGAAGTTTGCTTGCCGTTCCCAAAAGTAACTTTCAGGTTGGGTGCGAGGTATTTCGACGGTGCGAGCATCCCTGCGCGGGGGATGAGTGTGATAAAAATGCATAGCGAGAGCATTGATAAACATTATAACGAAGATAAATAAAAGCAGGATCGAGAGGAAACTTCCGCGAAGCTAACACTCCGCTTTCAGAGCTTCGATATAATTGCTAGAGCTTTCAGGTTCAACAAATTTCAATTTCTACTCGCACGCGAAACCGGTACTCAATAATACTTATTAAAACGTTCAACGTACTATATATTATGTAAATATATTGAATATTAATGAATTCATTAACACGGATGTGTAATAGCAATAATATTATATACAAGTAATTAATTACGTTAACTATAATTTATAATATAATACCGCCAAATGACAAATAGTAAGGGTGTTGCCTTTTAATTTTCTCTTCTAATTTCAAGTTGAGTAGTTCTCCAGTTACAAACTTGCGGAAGTGGAACTAGCGAAGTACTGGTTGAGCATAGGGCCAATATGCGTTACGAAGCCGGTATGGACAAGTGAATCTCTAGGGTGTAAGTATCGGCCATATGAGCAGTTATCGGACGGACGTATCGAACTTCGATGTAACGAGCTGTGCAGTGCGCCGCGTTGTCGGAGAAATCGCTCGCCAAGTATTTCGCGGCATCCATCCCGACAGCTAGGAAGGGAATTTTTCCTCGGCCGCACGTCGCATCCCGGCAATATGCAACGATCGGTTACCCGGGCCAGAGGTTTCGCGCGTCAACGATATTACCGCTATTTAAAACGATAAGCTTTTGTTGCCCGCCTTTTCGCTGCCCGGCCCGATCGCCCGTTAATATCTGCATTGGTTGGGAATAATGCGCAGTAATTATGCCAGTTCAACGATCCTTTTCGAGGTCTGTCTATTTCACAATTTTTGCGCCATCCCGACTAGCAATCGAAAGCACAGAGCGGGCACGAAACACAATGCACAATTCAAGTTTTTCACGTAAATACACAATATCTACTCCGATTGTATTACTTTTTAATATGTTCACGGAAAAAAAAATTTGTTAACTTGACTAAATTTTTCAACTAAATAAAATTTATTTAGTTCAAGTATTTATTTATTTAACTTAATGTATTAATATATTTATTATATATTAATATATTAAGTTAAATAAATAATATATATACATTAATATATTATATGTTTAAGTTAAATAAATAAATACTTTAACTGAAAAAATTTTATTTAGTTGAAAAATTTAGTCAAGTTAACAAATTTTTTTTTCCGTGTTGACTGCCATAACGGTCATCTGTGACTAGCGCTTTTCGATGGCGATCTCGTGATCAGTTGACCGAGGTTATCAAAATTTTTTAAAAGCTTGTAAAAAATAAACGCCATCTAATATAGAATTTTAAATAAATAATACAAATAGCTACATAACAATATAAAGTAAAAAGTGCGCTGTTCAACACAATACTCGTAAGGATGCAATCTTATTTAATCGTATTACACAATATTTTATTATTGTATGCTTACGACAATGAAAATTATTGTAAACGCACATAATAAGACATACAAAACTTGCTGGGCAGGCAATGTGTTAATAACAAAAATCTTTTAACATTTAATTTTTCCTAAAAAGAAAATAAAGATATTTATAGTTTTCACATTACTAACAATTGAAAAGAAAAAATTTTGACAAATCGACTTTTAGAAAGAAAACAGATAAAAGTGCTTCAATTTTAAGAGTTTAATAGAAGCTTGTTATTCCTAAAAATTTATAATAACAAAATTATAATAATATTCAAATCTTATGAAATTTTAAAATGTCAATACTTTCTTTTAAATAATTTAAGTAATGATATCATCGGTAAAAAATCAATTCCAGATTAATCAAAGAATTTGCCATTAAAGTAATGCCATTAAAGTAACATTAAAAGTAATGTAGCAGAAGTATATCGGATCTGCGGGTTTGATTAGATATATTATCATCTCTAATCCTACATGTATTTTCGTCAGAGTTTGTTTGCTTTATTGGAACAACAAATATGAACTGATTACTTTAATCCTCGTACCCACTCTGGTATTTATCTCCCTTATCCCATTATACGGAGTCGGATCGTGCTCGAGAGCGAATAGCCACGCGTGTCGGGCAGTGCATTTTTGATAGAGTTCTCGAAGCGACATCTTATCGACCGGCGGCGGCGCGCAAAGGGTTTAGCCGGCGCGCATGCAGTCGCGATGCAGGCGTTCCTTGCCGGAGCGAAAGAGGTGACGAGGCGGCCCACGAGGATGGTTAAAGCATGCCTGACCGTAATTAAAGTGGGAGAAAAGCTATCCGAGGCGAGTTTCCGAGTGTGCTCGTTGTTGGGACGCTATTAAGTCTCCCGACCGACCCTCCTGTAACGACTCGTTCGGTAGGAATGACGCGACTTTAGCCTCCTGGAATTTTCATCCCAGAGGATTTGGGAAAAAGGATCAGCGGGATCAGGTAGAATAATTAAAACGCTCGATGAATAAGCCAAGCCAAAACAATTGCGTGATGATAACATCATTAATTATAACAGAATAACCGAGGAATGGGTGAACATTCGATTTTGCATAGCAGTCGGGGCTAATAGTTATAAAAAAATTATTTAAAAAATAAGGAGTTAAAAACTCGTTGCGTTATAGCACATCTCAGAGATACGTTTGACCTATATTTGGTGGCTCTAGAGCCGAGCATTTTTCTATTCACGAGATTCTTGGAATAGTATGACTGTTGCATATTATATAGTGGTACGCGCGCGCGGTAATTCTTACTTGACTCTT
Source organism: Aphaenogaster rudis (assembly GCA_003063815.1). NCBI lineage: Eukaryota > Metazoa > Arthropoda > Insecta > Hymenoptera > Formicidae > Aphaenogaster > Aphaenogaster rudis. The sequence continues at coordinate 251,387 of NJRL01000342.1, read as the reverse complement.
TCGCGCTGGCAGCAACGCCGGACCGGGCACGATCAATATTTTTGTACGCTTCTGCTGCCGAGTTATGCGTCTCCACGCACTTAACTCCGCCGTAAAAGGGGAAAATGGATGGACAGCGCTTCGCCGGCGTGCCAGGAGACAGTGCGATAACCCGTGGAGATCAAATACGTAAACGTAACATGTACTGTCGGCGACGGACGTGGCTGTCAAGTTTCAGCGAAATAATACGTCCGGAAAAAAGGGAGTGAGAGGAGAGGGATCATTTGTATGGCGCTCGAGAAGCGTATTCCCTCGAGCGTTGGACAGAAAATACGTATGGCTGTCGTACAGAATTAAATAGTATCAGTTGCAGCATTTTGAAAGCCGCTGAACAAGTCAGAGAAAGAAGCTACAAAATATGCTGCATACGTAATCGGAAAAAATTTCAAACGCCGGCAGAATTGAGCAATATAACTTGATCCAGAAACAGATTACTAACAATCAACAGAAAGCAGAAATAAATGATTAAATTATCATCGACATCAATGATATAGGCGTAACTGTGCTTCGTATTTAAAAGCAACAGAGTCCATATGTTCCAAGACGGCAAAAAGTCTACATTTCTCACAGAACGCGATGGAACGTTCTTATTGATCGTACAACACGAGAAAGTTAAAGCGCGAATCACAAAGAAACGAATAATTAAATTTAAGAGATACCCAACATGAAAGACATAACGTCGCCGGAGTTAGGTGCACGATCGTCGTTGGATACAAGAGCAGAAAACAAAGGGGCGGCTCGTCGACGACGCGCAACGGGAACTTAACGTTGCTACTAAGGCGTCGTCCTAACTTCTGCATTAGTATCCATTCGCAGTCTCTGAGGTGCGTCGGAAATTTTCTCGGGATGTGCCTGCGAGAAGGGGAGAACGGGGCGAGCGGCGAGAAGCGAAAGGCGAGACAGTCGGGAGAATTTCTGCTCGTGGGACACACGAGAAGAGAGAGAGAGAGAGAGAGCGTCGCAAGTTCGAAAATAGCCGTAAGCACTGTAGCGGCAAACCAGCACGCGGAAATACACACACACACACACACACGTACATGTACGTGCACACATGTTCTCGAAGAATCCATTCAGAATGCTGCACGGCTCTAAGCCGCGCGGGTCGGAAGCCGCGCGACCCGTCCGCGCGACGCGGTCCGAGATTAATTACGGAGTTTCAGGAGGACGCCGGGACCCGGGAGTGTCCTGCAGAGGCTGCGACACCTCGTTAGAGGCTTGCCGAGGCTTTGTGTCGCGAGACTACTGGACCGCGCGCTCTCGCACGGGGCTCGCACTTGACGGCTGAAACGAACGAATTGCGAAAGCGTGGAGCAGCAGAACTCTCGGGATTAGGGGCGGTCTAAGGACCGCCGGTTTAGACGCTACGACACGTTTCCTTATAAGTCGAGTTACCTGGCGCGTACTCGCGGTAACGATAGCGGTTTACTCTTATGATTACGGTTACGGCCGCGGTTATCGTTATAGCTCCGCCGAAGGTACTCCGGTATTACACGGAGTCTGCGTTTGCTCGCGCATTCGTCAGAAATATGACGAACAATTGGGACGTGAGTGATATTATCGTCATCGCGATTATCCTGGTAGTTTGTTCGAAAGTGTCTGGCCGACTCTCTCTCTCCCCCTCTCCCTCACCCCCTCTCTCTCTCTTTCTCTCGATTGGATCGAGTTCTATCGATTGAGTCTCCGGACGGGGTAATTGCGTCCGGAACACGAGGTCGTCATCCTATCCCGGACAGGATGGCCTGTAGACTATCTTTCGCTCTTATTATCCGTGAAAATGAGCTGTCAGACCGCCGCGAAACTTGCGACATTCTTATGAAGAAGGTAGAATTCGGCGTGCGAAGGAGAGAGCGATGAAACGTTTCACTATACTATCCACGATAGCCATATTATTCGCGCATGATCAATCATCCGAACAACCACCTTATCCGTCGTGGGCGGGACGAGTTCTCGATTCGCGTAAAAAATAAATCGACGAGCGCGTCGAATGACGTGGATCGTAAAAGCGGCGCTCGTCCCGTCCATGTAAAGTCTGTTTTTTTTTCACCAACGTGCTTTCCAAGTCGATTCGATCACGCTCGGAAATCTAATGCCGTAACGATCGAAGAATCGCCGTTGCTGCAAGATAACGGGATGAACGAACGGTCGGGGAGAAAGACGAAGGGAAGAGCGGACGAAAACTGCAATTTCACGTGGAGGTCCGTCGAAACGGATATTTCGCCGGCGCTTCAACCGGCCGGGATCTACCCCGAAGCAACCGTGCGTTAGGTGCACAGGAGGAACAATCGACGACGTAGGAAAGATATGTTTTCGGACCAAGAGCTACGTTACGAAAGGGGGAGTAATGCCAAGGGGAACAGGGCGCTGGCAGACCATCGGGAGGATAGAAATAGACAGGCGGGTGGGACTTTTGTTTTCGCAATGGCGGTGCGCACAATGCACGAGACACACTTCGCCTTTTTTGCATCTGCCATTTGTGCAGCTGGCGACGGCGGCGGCGATCGAACTTTACGGCCTGACGCGATGCGAAAATCACCGACAACAACAACAACGACGACGGACGACGACGAGGAGAACGACGAGAACGACGAGAACGACGAGAACGACGACGACAACAATAACAGGAGCGCGTTGCACAGATGCACACACTTGCAGCGCATCGATGTGCAACGGAAGCGGAAGAGTATCGCGAGCGAAAGCGAGAGCGAGAGCAAGAGCGTGCGATGGACGTCGATATGTACTCTCGGTCGACTGGCCGGTGGATAGAGCAAACAAGCCATGCTGCAATTTAATCGCGAACGCACCGGCAGAAAATACATGCGCGTCCGATGAATTTCGAAGTCCGCCGCCTCTCCTTTCTCATCTCGAACTGACCGCTTGCCCTCTCTAAAATGAAACTCGTGTTCCGCGGTCTCGTCGTCGGCGCTCTCTTGTTAATATCAAGGGAGGAGGCTTGAAACACCTGTGTTCTGAAGGATTTCGAAGATCCTAAATATGTCCACACATATCCTTTCTCTGCTACGAGCTACTGTATCTTACACGTCCTTTTGTTCTCTCAATATTTTCTATTTATTGTACACGGAGAAAATTTTATATTAAAAATTACTATGTATGACACTAGCCGTGGACCATGCTAGAATTATAAAAATTTTTACTATGTTTTCACAAAAGAGTTTAATAATTATTAATATAATAACAGTAAAAATTTTTATAATTCCAGCAATGGTCCACGGCTACTGCCATACATAATAATTTTTAATATAAAATTTTCTCCGTGTATCAATTCAGTAACTCGATATTAATAACGCTTTTATTTCCAGGATAATATTTCCAAAGCAGAATAAATTTCTTCTATTGTTGTTATACTATTAACGTCATAGCGTTATATTCGTTTCTACACTTAAAAAATTGGAATAGACTTAAATCTGATTTTGGCTAAAATTCAGATTCGTTCAGTATTGGATTCGTCCTAAATTATCAAGATTTTTTTACAAAAGTACTTGCATATACGATGTAGAATTACAAATGTCAATTACAGGTTAACAAGAGAATATTCTACGAGATTTGCTTTGGAAACAATAATGTAATCGATATGTGGATTTTAACGCATTGGAGCACGAATGTGCGGTGATCAATTACTAATCAATCAATGTATCCGATACCCTATAATTTAATGCGCGCAATGAAAATTTAACGGAGCAATGACGTGCCTTTAAACAAAAGCGTTATATTGTTCATAGTTAATGTTTATGTTTAGAACGAATACAAACTGATTCGAGCTGATTCTATATCGAAAATCGAATCAATGCAGTTCACTGATTGATCCGCAATACAATATGTATTCGAGGCATATTTCGAGTTAATGTAAAATCACATTTAGAATACTGTGTGGCTCAGTTTCCATCAATAATAAATACCAAATCGATATTGTAATTGAGGACAATGTAATGATTCGGTGATTAGTATGAAATTCACAACGCTAATTACAATTAGCGCACATTTATCATCGCATAGTAGATGTAATCGCGCGCGGCACAATTTTTTCGTACGCTTTCGCGCTGAATTTCTACCTAACTATTCGACGAAGAACTTTCGCGAACATGGATTGCCATTTTTACTACCCAGCCGTAATTCGTTGCGTATGAAAAATTCTGTACGTCGCGTGCGGCTAGATTGCTGAGGCTTTCAACGTGAGGCGCACCCCGTAGCGCCGTGGAAGCTGAATTATGGAGCAAACAAGTTTACTATTCCAAGTTGACTCAGTAGTGTAAATTGAGAGCGCACAGCAGTGTTAATTCGTATTTCTATGCATCCTCGGTCCCGCTAAGATAAAAACAAAAGCATTCCTCATATTCTTTTTACTGATTCATCGTCGTAAAATGATAAAATGTTTTTTATGAACATGTGAAACATTAAATAAGTGTCAAAAGAAATTTCAGAAGAAATAATTCCACTCAGTCTTTCTTTCCCTATTAGAAAGAGATTTGTATCGTCAATTTAGATCTACGAATCTTGATCTGTATATGTTAGATCTAAAGATTACATCTTTAGATCGATATTATCTTTGTTAAACTAATTTTCATTCGAAGAAACAAAATGTTCATTTCTTCATTTTTATTTTCCCGGTTCGCAAGTATTTCTTTTTCAGAGAGAGTTTCTTTTATTTCTTTCTCAAGAATCAACAGAATTTTGCATTACGTTGGCCATTAGAAGCATCTAAAAACTCGAGTCTATCTGCGAAAAATATTAGGACAGAGTGTTATTGATGTCGGTCGTGAGACTTTCTAAAAATTGAAATATGACGACTTTTAAAGTGCTAAGACGTGAGTCAGAGAGAGAGAAAGAGAGAAAGAGAGAGAAGTCCGGAGTTATCCATTCAACACAATGGGCACAGTGCCCAGAATCAAGGGTGCTATCAATGACCGTGTAAAAATGGCTCCGAAGCTTCGCAAGACTGCGAAATGAGGAGAGAGAGAACGGGGTTGAATCGGGTTTAATAACCTTTTCTCTGTGCATACATTACCTTTTTATACGCTTCGCTAAAATAAAATGAAAATATTTGCGCCATTTATTTATTTATAGCCCTCTATGAGTATCTATAAGAATTTTTTATTTTTTATAAATATGATATGTCCCTTTTGTGGATATAATATACAAATATGTTTTATCGATCTTGCAAAATTCTGTTGGACGCATATATGTGTGCACGCGAAAATTAATGACGCGTGACGTCGTCGACGAGGTCGATTGCCTCGAATTAATAGCTCCCATTAAAGTATGTTAATCGAACTTAAGGAAGTTCGGCGTCAATATAATTGGATCCGGTCTATTGTGCGCGGATTGGATTCGCTTTCGCGCCGCTCGGAACCGACTCGACAGCGCGTAATTGCGGTTACATGCGCGATCGCGCTGTCGAGATGCAGAAGCGGAAGGGTGTCCCCTGAAAAATGATAGGCCATTGATTTCGCGTTATTCCATTAAAAACGTCAAGCCGGCCGGCGCGCGGCGATATCGGCGCGACTTCGCCGCGTGCCTCTCCGGCTCTCCCGGGAAAAACAGTCTGTCAATAGTGCGCGAACCGTCGACACCGCGTTACTTTGGGCCCGTCAACGGAATACGCCGCATAAATCAAGCGACGTCGTTAGTGCAGCGGCGCCGTCGATCCGTCATTCGTCGGGTGCATTATCGCGACGTCAATAATTCTCCTTTCGGCTGTAACCGTTCGCCGGCTGTAACCGGGACCGCGATCGTGTTTCCGGGAGTCGCTCGCACCCGGAAACCGCGCGTGTAAACGCTCTGCTCGGCTAATTATCGGCTTCGCTAAATTATCCCCGATAGTAATTCCAACTGATAATTAGCGAAACTAAATGATTGCTTCGCCCGGGCGGACGCGATTGCCGCGGTATCTTGCCGCGGCGGCGCAACCGTGCCATGTTATTTGCATACGTTCTCATTAGACGACGACGACGGCGGGCTCGCGAGGCGCGGTACGAAGCGACTAATTTGAATATCGCACGCCGTTCCTCGCTGATGAGACAATAAGAATACGCGTGTTTAACAGGGTATACGAGCGAACGGTTTAATTTCGGGACGTGCCGCTTGGCCTGTTTTTACTGGCAATGCACTTTGTTGCCGATCCTTCCGTGCATATCTACGCGAAAAGTTAGAGGACAATTCGGCTAAAGATATCCGAGCAAATAAACGGTTCAGGGTTTCGGGTTATTCTCTCGCTATTTATAGCGTCGATATATTTTCGCATTTGTCAAATTTTAGAAGAATTTATTCTATTATTTCTGGCCACCATTGTGATATAGCTGCAGAATTCGTGAAACGTGTTCCGATTATGGGCAATCTTATAAATTTGAAGAATGCTAAAAAAGTTAAGTTATTTGTTTACTAATTCTGATGAAAATAATTCTAACGAAAATATTTTTGGAGTCTGATCAGTTTAGTTGCAAAAATTCAGAAAATCGAAATCAAATTATGAGCACAAAGATATATTCAGATCCTCCGTATTCGGATCAAATGATTCTGTGATGAGACAAAACTGTCAAGTTGCGAAAACGCCTTTAGATCAGCGAACTGACGGCATCTGTCGCATATCAAATTTTAAGACACTCGCCGGAGAGAGTAGAAACGAAGTTTTAGCAACGCCGGATCGTTGCGCAAATACGCGAGGTCGTAGCGCAATTTTCGAAATAAAAAAAAAGAAGAAGAAAAGGCGACATTGAGATACGTCGCGGCGAAACTTTAAGCGCTTGCTTTTACTCTTCTCTTTCACCTTGTTCTTTGCGACGAGGTGACGGTGTGACTTTATGCAAATTCATACGACGGATCGCATCTGCGACAATCTCTGAATTCACGCAGAAATTAGCATGTTCGAATTACTTGATATGGAGCCGGTGTGACTGCTATGATAGCAATTAATTAAATGATCGAGGATAGCGTAACAAGACATTTGCATGCGTAGTTTGCACAGCGGATTAAATATGAGGCAGTGATTAGCTAGTGAATTGACTAGTGAGGATAAAAGCATGATACTACAAGTATAATTACTCCCCAAACGTGGCGATATGATATGTGCTCGCTATTACAAAGCATATGAGATTGCATCAATAATACTGGGTAAACAATACTGGTATCTTACATATTCTTCATTATTGAATTGCAATTGGATGCAAATTTTGATAAATATCTATACATACCTATATATGTTAAATTATCAGTATAATCGTTGACTACAAATGTGAAATAATTTCTGCTTATTCAAAATTTGAATATATTTGAATTTCAAATGTGTGTCGAAATAGAGAAAAAGAGAGAGAGAGAGAGAGATACCTTTCACTGAATTATATTCCAGTGATAGATGCATTAATTAATTTCGAATCGACGATTCCTTCAAAATACCAAGAAACTGTAATAATCCTTTCTCTCTTGCTTCTGAATTACTAAAATGTTATTCCTTGTAATCTATAATGCATCTTAATAAATTTTTAATGCACATAGTGTCAATTAAAAATTGAAATTGATTTTTAATATATTAAAAGTTGCAGTATATTTAGATTTTCCCCGATGAAAAGTCGAATCAAAATTTGTCAAAGATAAATTAAATTCTGATCTGATGATATGTCTCGCACTTGGAAAGTAAAGTAAGCTGACGATGCTGTATTGTGCATTCAGATAATCTTCCTTTCCGAATAAGACGAGCTCTTAGCTCGAGGCGTTTATACTACTCCGGTAGATTAATATAGACAGATATAACTGTTTGCGAGGCGTCAGCTATATATATACGTTTACCTATAGTTCTAATTAGTAGATACGATACCATAGCGAATAATTACGTGTCTCTACTCCTCATTTCGAGTGGCGCTGCCGAATAATATTGAATCATTGTAAATAATTGCTGAATTCTCGACTGAATCGAGACACTCCTCGACCAGTCTCGCCGGTTTGTTATATCTGCACGTCCTCATTAAGCCCTGATGTAATAGTGACTTAAACATTGCATGGCGCTCGACTAATTAATTGCGTTGGGAGTTGTATTATACAGGGTTTCGTTAAACAGGATATCTTTATATTTGCATAATTTTCTCTCTCAATAATTAAGATAATTCATGTCGGCGTACGTTATCGTCATTTTTTTCAACTATAAATGATCTCGATAATAAAGTTAGATTTTTCCAGGCACAGGAATGTATAATAAATTGTACAAAGTTTTTATTACACGTAACTATTTCTCTAGAAATATAAAATAGCGGAGAGGTATATCCATTGCAATATAGAAGTGATTAAAAAATGTTGAGAATTAGAGTGACTATCTCGTGAAATTTTTTCGCGAAACGGAATATCAATCATTCATAACACTTTCGCGTTAATTAAATCGTCAGTTTTAATCGCGATCTGTGATAGTGGGACAGAATTTCGAATCGCATTATGTAGATCGTAAGAATCATGGCCGGTTGATTTCGATTATACACTCAGAATATAATTTATCCCATATATCGTATAAACGCATATCGCATTTCTTAAATATTACTGAAATTTATTTTCCTGAATATTAAAAAGCTAAATTAAATTAATAGCAACATCCTCGTTAACATTTTTTGCTTTGTTCTATGATGCTTGCAAAATTAGATACTTTGCTCGGTAAAAGCAAAAAGCTGTTTATTTTAATAACGCCTTTTACCAAAAGTAGCTTAAGCGATAATTTCATCGAATGTTTAATTTAGTTAAAAGAGCATGCTTAAATTAATAACATACATTTCAGTACTTATTGATTCGGAATATTTAATTACTTAATTATTAAATGAAATAAATTCACTGTCCTGTTTGCAAGATCGCAGTTAATTTGGCGCTTCATCCAAGATGCAGAATTTCGGAAACTTTACTTGATTCGTTAACTCTTTTCTATATTGCTGTTAACTAATTGTAACTCGGATGTAACATTTATCTTTCTGTTGATAGCAAGACAAACTTGATTTTGCAAGTAGGTCATGTATGCCTTGCGCGTATCAGCGACGACGGACGGTGAATCGACAGCGACGGTGGCACCGTGTAATTAGCCGGTCTAAACAATCGTCGTAAAGCCAGCGCGCGCGTAGCGCTTAGATGCATCGATGCGCGTCACGGAGGCGCCGGCGCTGATGCGCGTTATTTGCATACATTCTCATTAGGCGGCTGCGCTCACCAAGGATAATTTGAATATTGCACGTTACTCGCACTGATGAGACGTAATTCGTGCGGCGTTCCGCGCGGAACAATTCCGCGCCGTGCCGCGCCGCGCGGAAGGTCGGAATCTCGATGAGGTGTTTCCAGTAGACGGATAAGCTGACGAGCGGTTGGGGCACGGTGAATGAATAGCGACTGGCTGAAAGTTTCGATCTTGCACGCCCGCACCTATTGTTACGAATGCTGTGTATCTACGGTGACCATATTTCCCCGGCGTTCCAAATTTGGGACGCTGGTGATTGGATCCATTATCCACGACTGCAACGGAAGTCTGGAAAGCGAGGCTTCGGAGGCGGCTACAAACTGCATTGTATTTAGGACATTGTCAATGGTCTCTTTCACAAGCATTTATAACGCAATATGCAGTGGCTCAACAGATTAAATTTTGTGTAATCCTTACATTCACGGTATAATCCTAAAATTTAAGGAAATAACTTTGCTCATTAAAATTGCATACTTTGAACATTCGCTACATGTTAACCGGCTATAAAAGTAATTCAAAAGCATTTCACTGCAATTGGCATATTAAATCCTTTTTTAATTAAAAGATATAAATAAAAAATTTCAATTTTTATGTATCTACATCAAAACACGTATGGATCAAGTTCTTATTCTCATTATCTTTAAATTAAAATGTATCTTGTTTTCATTTTCCCCAAATGTTTCTTGCACTGTTACTTAAAAAGCTTATGCATATAGATGTAAATGCGTGTAAATGTATGTGAGTATTCGCAATGAGCTCAGGTTTGCAAAATCTAAATGACTGTGCGGATTAGTTACCCCGCGGATTTATATTGTATTAACCGAATATACTTGCCGCGTATTTATACGTCGACCGTTTTAGTCTTTCACAAATATTTTGTGGTATTTATTCATTTCGCTATTTATGAAAGCATTTTATGATAAAAGTTTACGAGCAAACGCTCACTTTGCGTAAATCCGCGCATTTACTTTATACTATGGTATTTCTGTTCGATATGTAGTACGTTATCTCCCACAGTGTCTGCCACAGTTTGGACAGTACTTTGAAGTAACGGAGGTAAGCGGTTACATTTGCAACCGTTTAAAAGTTGCCGCAAAAGCACGTGCTACAAAATACTCTGTGTATGACTATTATGGAAATGAATTTATCGACACATGCTCCAAGGTAGACTTTATGCCGACTATTCAAAATGTTCGCTGCGAATTTCAATCTACATTCTACGCATTCCATACGGGAGCTCACTGCACGTCGGATGATTCCAAATATGTTCTCCGACATATCCCGCAATGTTTGTAATGCGACACAAAGCTTTCTCAAACCGTTTAAGGAAACTGCCGGTTTTCAAAACTTGTGAAATAAATATCGCTTTCTGGTAAAGTATGCTCTTACATAATTCGCGTCAACGTTATTGTCCCCATAAATAGCGCTTTTTAACTTTCTCTAAATTCTCTATAATCGTTAATAAAAATATTATAACCGTCGCTATTTTACTTTTCGATAATTTATTAATTATTTTCGCGATACATTTTCCTCGAATGTGTCTTCGAAGAGATGCATTTTAGCATCGATAAATGCAAGGACAGGATGCAGGAATATACAGGCTGCTGCAAACTACTCGTCTCATTAGAGTGGCTTCTAACAGGGTCATTCGTAAAACTCTCCTCCGGAGCGCAGCGCGCGCGCGCCGCGTCTGAAAAGTATATTACGAGCCGGTGTGCCAAACTGCCCGAAACTTTTCCATACTTTAATTAGCAATGTGTCTTCCGGTTGTCGCCGGGAGCCGATTAATCGTCGCGTTCCCTTTTTCTGTAACTGCACTTTGCGCGACCGGCCACGTGTATACGTACCATGGCACGAAAGCGCAACGGAGCGGTATACCGGCGAATGCGGCAAGCATGCAATTTCTCTAGCGGTTCCCATTATCTAAAAGCCATTCTAGCGACTGTCAGAAATCGCGAGATATGGATAGAACAACTGAATTCCCTAACTGCCTTGTCAATGACAAATTGTGCTCGCCGAAATTTCATATCGCAAAATGTTGGGACCGTTATAGATGAATAGCGGTTGACGCATGGAGATAAATCATATCAATATAAAAAAAAGCCTCTAACATACTAGTGTTATAAATCTTTCGGGAATTGTCAATATATTTTAATATCCGGTACTAGATATCGGCAGTTTTCCAATATTAATTCTAAGATTAACGATTTAGACATACCTATACGGAGGAAATGTTGGCTGAGCGGACCGTTTAAAAGCTAAATACCTTTCGTTAATTTAAGTCAAGTAACTGCATTAAACCAACTGACAAAACCAAAGGTTTGTTTAGTAATACAAACTTGAATTCTTATTTTGATTGTAGGTTATTTACAATTTCGCAGCAAGGTACAAAGAGGAGCAACATTGCATTTAAGGCGTCTTAAGATGTCTTAAGACGCATCGCGCGAGAAGTGTGGAAATTTAATTCTCTTCCGCGCGAGCTGTGCGAGCAGTCACGATGTGTTTTCATTCGGCGAAAATATCTCTACAATTCTTCCTACAGCTTAATTAGGAATGTCGTGCAACTGACGCCTAGAGTAGATTACATGTTCGTTGTCATTGCTCGTAACTGTATCCCTTTAATCGGTATAACATAGAAATACTACTGGAGAAATTACTACGGTGTTGATTGCAGATGGTCCAAAGTTTGTTTGCTTACTGGCGCAGCAAATTCGCGGAGCATCGTAGGACGAACTTTCTTACGAACAGACGTCCAATGAAGCGAATTAGGAAAGCAAAAGTCATGCGAATGCACGAGCAAATCATGATTGCTCCCGCGACCTGGAATCATAAACCGTCTAGTTTATCTGCGCTTTAGGAAATATTAATTGAATCATAACAATAAACATAACTATGCCTGCAACATTAGGATCAGTATCAATCTCTCATAACTTTATGATGCATATTTAAAAACTTTTTCTATGACTTTTTTATCAAAGAAATATTTTCTTATATTGTTAGATTTTATTTATATTACACATTTATATTGTATATTTTATCAATGCCAATTCAATATCAATATTATAATTTTATTTGCTCTTTTATGTTTAGTAATTTATATTTCAGTCGATATTTCCTATACTAAAATATGAATAAATGAAACAATTCGCAACAATATAGCAAACTTTCATGCTTTAGTAGCTTTCAGTTTTAGTTTTGTCGGCCGTGAAATGGCCTCGGGATAATAAGCATAACACTGTTATCACGGGCACACGTATGTAAAACAAAGTTTAACCGCGAAATACCTTTGAATTTTTACAATATAATGTATGCACATAAAGCGCAATGTAAACCAGCATAAAGCGGTGGAATGTAACGCGCAATAGCTTGTAATATTGCGAGCAAGGTCGTCGTTTCCGCGCTTCTAGTTTGAGAAAATTCCGCGTTTCTCCTGCGCGACCATGTTAAATCCAAGCCACAAATGCATTCCGTCAAAGGACTACGACTTTAGTCGGTTGTTTCGTCGCTCTCCTTTCTCTCCGCCGTCTTAATATTAAATTTTGCAATCACGCGCTCTGCGCGAATAATATCTCTCGAGAATCACGGCGCGCGGAGTCGCGTCGCAAATTACAAACGACGTATTTGCTAAGTAGCAAAGAAATTGCTGAAATATGCTAAGCGATCCCATGATACTTCCATCATTAGCATTCACGTAAAAAATATTCCTCATTAAATAATAACGGGATTACGCGTGCAAATTTTTCGACTTATTCCGCATAAATGATCGCTCGTAATTAGTTAGATTACGTCGTTACCTCGTAACAGTGGAGACATAAAAGCTATTTGGCAGCAGCTTCATGGTAATGATCACATATAAAATTGTGTGCTTTTGAAGTTGTGGGCGAGATAACGATTACCGGCGGTAACACAAAGCGACGCGGTTCGGACACAAACGCCCGGAACGGCTGGCGGCCTTTTTTTTCTTTGTGCTTTTGGCGAGCAGGGAAATGGTGCAAAAGGGCGTTATCGCGCTGAACTGGGCAGTTGATTGATCCTATCGGATGCGGTAAGTGATTTCTTTTTCTCGTGTGAATTTAACCGCGGTTGCGGGGATTTTAATCGACGAGCCGATTAAGCTTTTATCGCCCTTACCGCGAGAGAACGAATATTTAATCTTTCAGGGTCGACGTTTCTCGCAATGAGTACTACCGGCGATCGGCGTCTGCGCGATAACGGATCGACGGAGAGACGCGATTTATAAAGTCAGATACGATTTTCCCGCATGCTAAAGCAAACGCTAATTTTTCAACTATTTTCCGTTCCGGCACTCCGCAGAGAGAACATTTATTTGTTCGAATAAAATATTAACCATTCATTCTGCGTTTTGTGAATTTTACAAATAACGGATTATCCTGCGCTCAAAGCAACTGATGGTTTCAGTTAGCAATACAGTGTGCTTGTAATAATCGGTATTTCCACCGTAAAAATTCGACAAATGAGAATGCGAATTTTATCGCGCACGATGGAGCACAAAATAGTTTAGACGTCCCACCATAAAACTTTCTGCAAAGTACATCCACAAAGTACTTTACTTTGCTATTTACCGTGTGCTTTTATACTCGCCACTTTATCGTTGATTGCATCGAATATCTCTTTGTGTCGTTTTGTTTTTTATCGCTGTATATCCTGAAACATTTTCTCGAATATAATCGACGCGTACCGATGCACAGAGGAAAGGATGAGGGGGCACCGAACGAAAGCGATGGTATAAAAAGAGAGAAAAAACACAGAGGCAATAGAGATGGGAAGAGGCGCGGTGGTGGCCTCGACTAATCTGCAAATGGAAGGGAACCGAGATTGAATTTTACGTTCGAATAGAACTGGCAATTTTCTTCTCACAAATAGCGGCGAGAAGGGAGGAAGTCGCGGCGGCGGATGAACGGGAAATTTCACGCTGAACGAACGGCGAGACACGTTCACATGGTGCTGGCGGTATTCAAAGCGATGGATGTTCCCTAACAACTCTCCTGGGGTAGATCTTTGACATGTCACGAGACGTTTAATTCGTCGCCCTCCCACCTTCCCCGGTTACGGTGAATTTTGTTCCTCCAAATTCGTACTGCCTCGACCTAACTTCACCCGTCGCGCTTCCGTGCAATCTCGCCAAGAAATCGTCTGGCTCGGCCAAGAAATCGTGAGGTTTGGCTAAGGAATCGTCTAAGTTACACACGTGTCACACTCCGCATTACTCCATAGTGACGAACCCTTGTAGACACGGATGATTCCTGAATTATCAAATTTGCTTTGCTGATTGTGTCGAGGAAGATGTTGAACTAACGATTATTCAAATAGTATGTAAAGTATAAAACTTAAAATTTGATCACTATAATAGAAGCGGATATCAAAAATTCACGAGCAATTTCATCAAGTTACGTTTACCATATTTTGAATGCTAATTTAAATGAGAGACTCTGGAAATTGCAGTAGTAATGAATATTGTCGTTGTTTGTTATGGTACTTGATAAAAGCATATGCATGTAAAGCGGTAATCGCTTGCACGAATTTTCTCGTCAACGTGATGATGTATGAATGAAATTTTATGTTCCCCGAATGCGGTATAATGTCGCGCCGAGCGCCGATAACGTTCGTGTCACGCTACGATGGTGACATTCAAGGCATCTTTCAAGGGAAACTTCACGACTCGCTAATGACCGTGCGGAAAGTGTGGTTTAAAAATCGCATGCCTCCGAGCGGATTAATGTCTTTACATTAAACGTCGATAATATTCACATCGTGACCGTGTCACGTCACGGGTCGGCGGCGTTCACGCTTCGAGAGGAGAGACCCCTAAGGACCCGTAATTTCTCCCCGTCGCTGACTGGAAATCGCATATTATCGCGCAATTCCACGCCAATAACAATTACACCGATAATAAAATAACCTCGTGGAATAACCTCGTTTAATGAAAATACATATGTACAGACTCTCATGATCATCGTGATTGCACTCTGCGCATGACGTTGTTTTTCGTTCGACCTAATTTCTCAGCTAAAAACCACGATGATCGTACGATCTATCTGAATTACTATCGATTATCTATATTTTATTTCATTGGACAAATATTTCAACGGTATTTCAGCTGCGAAAATTTTATCATTTTTTACACGCTTGTCAAATGAAAAAGAGTGGTATGCGTGATTAAAATATTAGTTTTAGTTTTAGTAATTACAGCTTTTATTATTAGAAAACGGACAATATACACTGAGAAAAAAAAAACTGTTGCTTCAATTAAAGTGTTATCACGGGGTGCCAAAAACATAAGTAGTTCATTCAATTGTATTATTAATAGACCCAATATTTGGATTATTAAAACAATGATTAAATTATTGGTTTAAAAATGCAGACATTGGGTCTAATAATAATATAATTGAATGAACTACTTTATGTTTTTGGCACCCCGTGATAACACTTTGATTGAAGCAACAGCTTTTTTTTCTCAGTGTAGATGAAATAGACTCTTGTTACGGGAGATCTATGTGTTGATGAACAAAATATTAAAACCTTAGAAATGTTAGATCGAAATAAAATGATTTCTTTTACAAATTCCGCGAATGGATTTCTTTTCGCTGAATTAAGGCGCTCTTCATCATCGTGATGCGACGCTTAACTCGCTCGCACATATATTCCGATCAGGCAGAAACACTTTTAACTTCGATGCTGCAATATTTAAAATTGCATTCTGCATCGCACGTGCGACGTCGTCCATCGATATGCAGACGCGACATCGCCGAGACGATGGGGAAAGCGGCGAAGAACTGAACGATCGAATCGACGGTGAAATTTATTTTTCCGCCGACACGGAGGCGCAAAATACGAATTCGTATTCATGGCGGAATGCGCGAAAGTGCGTTTAACGGTAGCGTAGCAAACAGCGAATGAATAAAAGCGTCGCCTCGGTACTTCGAGTCTGCGGTCTAATGTATCAGATGAATGCAAGATAAATAAAGATATATGCGGGATCTTGCAGCATTTAATTATTTCACGACATTCTCTGGCTCCCGATCAAATCTTTTCCTTCTTCCACGTCACTTTCCAATCAAGCCAACTTTTCTGCAGTATCTAATTTAACTTTATATCACAATTATTCTTCTGTTATTTTAATTTCCGCAAACACTCGCTTCGTTACGAACGAGTTATACGTTCTAAGATTAACGTAACATGATTATAACACTCGTAGAACTCGTGCGAACTCATCATGATTACGTCAACAGATGACCGATGGTTCTAGCTAAAGAAGTTTCGCTGTTAGTCCTAGATGGAAGGGTAGCCTCGAAGTCTGGGCGGCTATAACGGAGGGTGACCTTTGCCGCCTGATGTGTCACGGATGTCAGGAAGTCGACGTTCTTGATGACGGAAGTTCTTTCGCAACTACGCACTGTCGATTCGATGAGATTATTATGATAGTACGATCGTTCGTATCGGGTATGGCACGCCGCCGTAAGAACTTTCAATACGCGGGAGTAAATGCGAGATATCGTGAACAATAAACATTACGGGAGTTCTTGAATTAACTTTCTTCCAGTTCGTCGTTTTGCTACGGATCCACTTTGTGCACGCGAGAAGATAATCTATCGTCGCGCAACAACACGTGCGAATCTTGCTTACGATGACCTATAAATATTCCTATAATAATCCTAACAATCCTCGAGGTGAATTTTTCGCGCTACCACGAATAATATGTGCATTTCCTTTTAATTACGTATATAAACGTATTTACATTCGAATTGTGATCCAGCCGAGAATGAAGTTATTTACGCGATACGACGAAAAAAATACTATTGTGCAGTTCACGTTGGTTTTTTAACGTGCAATGCGATAATTGTTTGTCGAAAAATAACGCGATGCGAAAATGGGTCAACCGACCATTTATCATGAGGACGGCGTAATAACATTTCGATTCCAGCGTTCATCAATTAAATAGCGCTCAACTATGTTTATTTGCACGGTTTATCGGAAGTGTTAAGGATCGCTGATTGTGTTATCTCCATTGAGTTTCGTTCATAAATAAAAAAGACATATGCACGAAAATCCTGAATTCTATAAAATAAATTTGACCGCAATATTCCATACGTTCTAAAACATGACAATTACTTATAATCATTTTGTTAATACAATATTATTGTCGAAAATAGTGGTGAAAAAGTCTAACCATAAAATAAAAACGAAGTTATATATATATATATAATAAAATGGGCTTTGTTCCTTTATATATAATTGCAAAATTGTCATAAAAATATCTATTGTTAAAAATTAATTTTACGATATTGCATACAAATTTCAGAATAATTTTAACACATTTATATAATAATTTTTGTTTTTTTTGTGAATATTTTTATATCTTTCAATATAAAATACTGTATTATTATTTCTCATACGCATTTATAAATCGTACATATTTATATTTCTTATATATCTTTCATATTCAGAGAGAGAGAGAGAGAGACGATTATAAGTGATATACTTCGAGTTTTCACCACCGTTTAAACAATGTTTTCGATTCTTGACCATTGATGGCATTGATCCTTGCCAGGATCACGGAGTAAGCTGTCGCGGTGTTACGCCGCGGTTAATGCACAGATCGACAATGCGGTTTGCGAAAGGGACTAAGACGGGGCAAATGCAACATCGATGTACGGGCTTTAATAGTGGATGCGCAGAATTGATTGACGAACCGGAGTTGGCCAGCCGATGAATTTCCCCGTGTCCGGCGAACACGCGCACTCTCTGCTCCCCCTCAGGGGAATAGAACAGTCGCGTAAACATATCGTATAATTGTTGAATCCCGCCAAAATTTTCCACGACCCTATCGGCAGGTGCCGACATGCCTTCGTCCCGTGGCAAACGCGCGTCAACTATACAACCGGATACTCCGTTGCGGTAACGTGCCCGCAAAACGAAAACCATTGTAAATGCACACATGTATAAACTTGCTTTGTGCTACATGCACCGAGTGCGATACCGCAGTTTTCTTTCTTTCTCTCTCTCTCTCTCTCTCTCTCTCTCTCTCTCTCTCTCTGTGTGTGTCTTTCTCTATCTCTCTTTCTCTATTTGCCTCTCTCGTCCCATCTTTCGTACATGAATTTTCGCACAACCATTTTTTCGCTCGTCCATTAAATAGCCGGCCGCACGCAACCAGTTATTCATGAAGCAAATTTTTACCGCCGCACCATTCTCGGACGTTCAATGAGGTGACTCTACACGTTTGTCATCGCGAATGTATAATCCAAATTGATGAATAAATAATTTAAAATTGTTGGAGACATCCGGAATCCGCTTTAATTCTCCATAATTTATATAAGACTTTAATAATTTGTGCACATCTGTCTCTGTGTAACTCAATTAGTCAGCTAAAGAGATACGTCAAAAAATCAAATGTCAGATCTAGAAAATACAGACTGCTGGCATAATATAATCTAATTTCCATTTGTTATCGTAATATATATATATTTATAGAACTATTTTTCAACTCTTTCACTTTTTCACTTCTAAAGAACTTTTCTATATATAAAAAGAAATGTTTATAGAAAAGTCACACATTAATATTATTGGAGTACTAAGATCTGCTATGACCGGCATTGGCCTATCTCTCGATTTAAATTGTTTATACATATACGCGGTCTTAATTATTATAAAAAGAAATGATTTTATTTCATCGATACCAATTTAATCAGAGACCGATATTGCGTCCTAGCGGAAAGTTTAACTTCACTTTTGTATAATTTGCTCAATACAATGGCCAATTATTGAAAGTGCGCTAGATTGTCTCTCGTTCGCATACCGTCATTAATATGACTGCTGTATGGCATTACGTGCTGTAATCACATGCGTAATACAGTTACAATGCGTGTTGGGTCAGAGTACAATGGTTTATTTGTTGACCGAGGGAGCAAGACGGGATTGCTAGGCTCTATTGCATTTTGATACTTGTCACGTACATGTGCATGCATCGGTTTATTCATTTGCTCATACATATGGTATTGCAAATTAGAAGGGAACGTAGATACAAGGTTATTATAATTTCCGAATCCTTTCAGAAGTACATGTCACATAACAGTATAAATGTTAAATATGAATTATGCAAAAAACAATTTACTCATAAATCTAAAAAAGAACAAAATAAGGTGCATATAGCTGCATCGAGACATAATGTAAGATGGTCTCCATTTTAATTGATTCTCATAGAAGTACCGTTAAATATGACAGATTAATTCATTCTTGCATAAGAGGGTCTTCGCGGACTTGTAATCATGGATTTGGGCGTTTATGGCATTGTCTTTATGGATTAGATGACTGTTGAATCGTTTCACACGTTCTATAGCGACTCGAAACCACGATGATACGTCCGCATCGTTGTTTGCGCCGCATCGTTTTGCAACCGCGTCAGAAAATTTACGACTAGCTGCGGGCTAGATTTCAGTCGATCGAATTTTATCATAGCGCTCTCGCTCTAACTTCATCTGGCACACGCTACGTTGTACAACATGTACATATTAGTGTACATTAAACGACTGCCGTTGTAGAATATTTGCAAAAGATAGAACTGCAACAAACTACCTTTCAACACCGATGGCGCGCCAACAAGCACTTTGTGCTGTAAATTTATTTACAGCGATTCACGGTGTTTCGTTTACTCACGGAGATCGGAAATATTTGTTTGGAAAAAATTTGCACAATATTTAGAAATTGTACGGTTAAATTTACCGCACCTGCCGGTGCCGAAGTTCAACGAGAAACCAATAACTCGTTTCGCAGGGTATATCGACGATTGTTCTAAAATATCGGCACGCTAATTACACAGATCTAATCGGCGCTAATTGCACAAAAAGCGAACAATTTAATAACCGATACCGTGAAATTGCGACAAATCGAATATAGAAAGCTGGTTACAACCCGTGCATGATAATCAAATTAAACTCAGATTCATACGCGATCGCATTGATCGTTGATCCTTTGTTTTCCGAGAATCTAATCGTTTCTTCCAAAGAATCATAGTTGCTTATTACATCGTACCGCTAATAACGCTACACTGAATTATGGGTGAGCCTATCGGAGCATAAATAAAAAACAAAAAAAATCGAAAATACAAATAGATTTTTACATCAAGGTCTGTATTTATAGTCATTATACGAATCTCGTGATAAAAAACTTATCGTGTAAGATATTCAAAATAAAGTATAATCTGGCGGCACTAATAGTCTAATTATCACATTTTTATTAGAGATTAATCGAGAATATATTCGACATTAAGTATTGCATTGTGGAATACTTCATAATGTTATGTAAGCGATGAGAAAATTATCTCACATTATTAAATTCTTTTATTCTTTTTGTTTCAAGTATATTATAATTTTTAAGTATATAAAGTCCCAATTATATATATATATATATATATATATATATATATATATCAATAAATAAGAATGAATAAGCTATGAAAGATTAAAACAAAACTAGGTTATGCGTCATAAAGATAAATATAATTATTAATTTACAAAGGGATACAGATTATTTGAACGCGCTTTATGACAAAGTAATTAAATCTATATAAACAGTCTTAATGACTTACATTTCACTTTTAATATTAT